>PVIY010005269.1:0-95511 GCA_004026745.1 Myrmecophaga tridactyla
TTTCTCTAATATTGTTTTATTTCTTTTTCTGATGTCTTTTTATTTCTTTCTCTAAATCGATGCAAATGTTCTAAAAAATGATGAATATGCAACTATATGATAATATTAAGAATTACTGATTGTATATGTAGAATGGAATGATATATTAATGTTCTTTTGTTAAGTTTTTTAATTAATAAAAAGTTTAAAAAAAAAAAACTTTTACTATATGAGATGGCATGATCCTATACAGAGAAAATCTTGAAAAATCTACAATGAAGCTACTAGAGGATATAAACAAGTTCAGCAAAGTGTCAGAATACAAGATCAGCATGTAAAAATCAGTAATGAGCAATCTGAGGAGGAAATCAAGAACAAAATAACATTTAAAATGACATCTAAAATATTCAAACATCTAGAAATAAACTTACCCAAGGATGTAAAGATACTGTACACAAAAATCTACAAAATTTTGCTTAAAGAAATAAAAGAAGACCTAAATAGATGGAAGGGCAATCCGTGTTCACAGATGAAAGACAAAATATAATTAAGAAGGCAATTCTACCCAACCTCATTTCCAGATTAAATGTAATCACAATTAAAATTCCAACAGCTTAATTTGCAAAAACAGAAGAGCCAATTATCATATGTACATGGAAAAGGAATGGTTCTAAATAGTTAAAAACAATTGAACAAGAAGAATGAGTTTGGAGGTCTCACACTTCCTGACTTTAAGCATACTACAAAGTAGTCTTCAAGACAGCATGGTGCTTTCATAAAGATAGATATACTGACCAATGGGATTTAATTGAGAGTTCAGAAATTAACACTCACATCTATGGACAATTGATACTTGACATGGCTGCCATGTCAAATGGAATGGCATTCAATATTTTTAAATGGTGCTTTGAGAATTGGATATCCATATCCGAAAGTATTAAAGAAGAACGTTATGTCACACCTTATTAAAAATTTAACCCAAGATGATGTGTTTATTGGTTATCTTTATCTTCGGGACAATGAAATTATCTAAAATTGAGAGTGTTGATCGACTGTGGACTTTGGGCATTATACATGATGCTTAATGAATGCAGGTGGCTGAAGGATGCACCAATTGAGAAGTAGATTGACAAACGATGGTGTTTAATATGATCAAATATTGTGCTGCTACAATAAGGAATGAAGTCGTGAGGCATGTAATGATATGAATGAACATGTGGGACATTCAGTGAGGCAAAATATATCAGAAATGAAAAAACAATTATTGTATAGTCTTACTTAGAAAATGCTTATGAGAAAACAGGGGTCTAGATTGTAAACTCTTATATCAGATACCTTTAATCCAGAGTGGTAATTATTATTTCTGGATTTTGAGAGAATGTTCTATAAATGTACAACCTGGTATTTAGAGACAAGAATGAAGCTGATCAGGTCAGAATTAAGGTAATTCAGAATACAGGGGTAAGGAAGACATTGTCTATATTTTACAACCACACCTACATATTGAGACCATAAGAAAGATTTCTTTTGTCCAAAACCTAAATTTTTTAGCACAAAATCTAACACAACCTGTCTGGAAACTCATTTGAACAATTGAAACACAGGGAGCCCGGATTAAGAATGAAGGCCTTTAATACTGTATAGCTTAAGGTAATGCCTGGATACATTCTAAAATACATTAAAGAGATAATCAAAAAGTATTGGTACAGTCCTTGAGGGATTGGAGAAAAATGTATGGAAATATTAAACTTTACCATCAAGGAATCCACTGTTACTGTGTCAAATATTAGGGACACCTAAGTCAGCAGGCCAAGCCCTTGATCTTGAGGATTACTCTTGTGAAGTTTATGCTATTATATGTACTGGAGAAGCTTAGCCTACCTATAGGTATGCCTAACAGTTACTTCTGGAGGACCATTTTTGCTGGTCAGATGTGGCCTCAGTCTCTCTAAGCCCAACTCTGCAAGTGAAATCATTGTCCTTCCTGCTGCATGGACATGACATCTGGGGTGAAAGAAACCCTGGTGGTGTGGAAGATGAGTCCCAGGGATGAGTCTAGCCCTGGTACCATGGAACCAACAATTCCAACCTGACCAAAAGGGAGAAAAGAAGTGTAACCAATAAAATATCAGTGGGTGAGAGAGTTCAAATAGAGTCAAGAGGCTACTCTAAAGGTCACTCTTATGTAAGCTTCAAGGAGGCATTGCTATCTGTCATAACTTGCCAAATCCCAAGCAAAACCATTCTAGCCAATCCCGAGGAACACCTAGGGCAATATATAAGATGCTACAAAGTTTCCATGCACTAGGGTAAATTTCCAGAAACCTACAACCTCCAGATGCGTCCCCAGATAAGTCCTGAAACCTAGAGAGCCTAGCTTCTCCAGAATATTAGCTAGTTCCATCTCCCTACCCCATATTATTAACAGCCCCTTCCAATATGAAAAAGTTAGAATGGCCATAGCTCAAATAGCACCCAAAAAGTGGGATAGAAGGATCAAAGGTGATGATGGAATTGTACAGAGAAGGTAGGATTTAACAAATGAATATGATTATTGAATCATTAAATTGATATTTATTTTAGTATCCAGTATCTTAGAGCAGCTAGAAATAAAAACCTGAAATTGTGGAATTGTAACCCATACCAAACTCTGAAATCTGTTCTACAACTAATTGTTGTGCTGTGCTTTGAAATTTATTGCTTTTGTGTATATATGTTATTTTTCACACAAAAAAGAAAAAAAAGTCAATTGTGATAATAAAGACATATTTATTCCTTCTAACCTCCTATATACTGGAACAGATAGAAGGAAAAATCTAAGATGGTGGAATGGTAGCCCATGATAAAATCTAGGATCTATCCTGTAACTACTTCTTGAAGAGTGCTTTGAAAACTATTGCTTTTTTCTTTCTTTGCTTTGTATACATGCTATACTATACAATACAATAAAGCAAAAAAAATTAACCCAAAATGTACCAAAGATCTAAATATAAGAGCCAGGACCATAAAACGCCTAGAAATAAAATGTATGAAAACATCTTAAAAATACTGTGGTAGGCAATGTATCTTAGAATTTACACCAAAACCACAAGCAATGAAAGGAACAATAGATAAATGGGACCTCATAATTTTTGAAAAACAATTTGTGTTTCATTGGATTTTGTTGGGAAAATGTAAATTCAGCCTACACAATGGAGAAAATATTTGTAAAGTACGTATCTGGTAAGGGTTCAATATCCAGATTGTATAAAGAAATCTTAGAAAACAACAAATAAAGGACAAACAACCCAATTGAAAAGTGCAAAAGAGAACAGCTAGGAAATAGTGAAGGATGATACAGAACAAACTGATGGGGGAACACCAGTGACTGGAAGACAGCATGCACCCATCTGGAGCAGGTGGAATGGCTGAGATCCCACAGAGGACTATAAATTCTCCAAGAGGTGGAGGCTGGTGCCCTTCCCCCAAGGGCATAACAGACTGGTTCCTCAAGGGGAAAGGAAACAGATTTTACTAGTAGCAAATAGTAGCAAGAACTTAGCTCAACCAAGCCCCAACTGTGGAATTAACAAATTCTGATTACTGAAAACAGGCCCCCAGCACAAATAAACATGGATTGGAGCACTAAATGAACTAGGAGTTTTTGCTTAAGCAAAGAGGGGGCAGAGCTGATGGGAAAAACAATCCAGAGATGTTTTGAGTTGGATAGCACAAAATACTGGAAAAGGGCTGAAACCCAAGAAAAGGGAGCACATAGAGCCATGTACCAACTCAAGTTCTTGATTGGCAAACCTGAGGCACAGGTGTCTAGCTCTGAAAAGTTTTTTTTTCTCCTTTTTACTCCTTAATAGCTCATTAAATAGTACTGCAAGCTCTCTCTGGCTCCAGCACTGCCCCAGGAAAGGGGTGAACTAAGTCAAATCTGAGACAATATAACTAGTCAGATGAAAGGGTTAAATCCTGAAGGGCACATCTCCCTCAGGAAAGGGATGGGGGTGGGTCCCAGCTCAAGTGGAATCATTCCCTCCTTCAAGGAATCCAGGCCCCAGGGGCTGGAAATCAGAAGCAATCAACCCCCCCCCCCACTACATCACCTCTGTCTCACTGGCAGGGAGAGGCTGCTGAAATTGTAGGGTGTGCATAACTATAAACTGGTGGGAAGCTACAGGCAGATGACACCACATGCTGGGTGGTTAGGAAAAGCACAAAGACTAGAAGCTTCATAAGATAGCCTGAAAATTTTCTGAATCTCCCTCTTAGGGAAAACTGATAGTGGCTACTCTCTCCTCCTGAGACTTGGGCCTCTCTGGTCTGGGTAAATATAACTGGGATATATAATATCTGAGGAAACCCTCCTCAAAAAAAGGCTCCATATAGGCAGAACAGTACATAGACAAACAAGAACTGAAAAATTCTGACAAGTTATAAAGAACCTATGCTAGAGGTCTAGAATAAGTTGAACTGAATGTCAAAGAACAGATAGTGAGAAATGCCACCCAGCAAGAAAACCCTAGGTAAAAGAGTGAAATCAACCTCCAGAGAAAAGTGATTAAGGTAATCAAATATCTAGATCCCATCAAAAAATAATGAGTCATACTGAGAAAGTCAAAGATATGGCCCAGTCAAAGGAACAAACTAACACTTCAAATGAACTATGGGAGCTGAAACATGTAACTCAGGATGTTCAAACAGACATGAAAAATCTCATAAAAAATCAAGCCAACGTGTTGAGGGAGGATATCAAGAAGACACTGGGTGAACAGAAACAACTCAAAAGTTTGAAAAAGCAAATCACAGAATTTATGGAAATAAAAGGTACAATAGAAGAGATGAAAAACACAGTGGAAATATACAACAATAGATTTGAAGAGACAGAAGAAAGTATTAGTGAACTAGTGAACTGGACATCTGAAATCTGACACACAAAAGAAAATATGGGGAAAAGAACAGAAAAATATAAGCAGGGTCACAGGAAATTAAATCAAGTGCACAAATATATGTGTTGTGGGTGTCCCAGAAGGAGAAGAGAAGGGAAAAGAAGAAAGACTAATGGAGGAAATAACCACTGAAAATTTCCCATCTATTATCAAAGACATAAAATTGCAGATCCAAGAAGAGCAGCATACCCAAAACAGAATACATCCAAATGGATATTCTCCAAGACAATTATTAAACAGTTGTCAAATGTCCCAAAACAATGAAAATTTGAAAGCAGCAAGAGAACAGCAATCCATATTATATCCTTTGGAAGCACAATAAGACTATGTGTGGATTTCTCAGCAGAAACCATGGAAACAAGAAGGAAGTGGTATGAAACATTTAATATACTAAATGAGAAAAACTTCTAAGCAAGAATTCTATGCCCAGCAAACTGTCCATCAAAAGGGAGAGGGAGCAGGCCACAGTGGCTCAGCAGGTCTCACCTGCCATGCTGGAGACCCGGGTTCGATTCCCCCTGCCTGCCCATGTAAAAAAATAAATAAATAAAGAGGAGGAAATTAAAATATTTTCAGACAAGCAATCACTGAAGAGAATTTGAGGGTAAGAGACTGGTTCTACCAGAAATTATAAAGAGAGCACTACAGGCAGAAACAAAAAGATGAAGAGAGACATCTGGAGAAGAATGTAGAAACAAAGACTATTAGTAAAGAGAAGAAGAGGAAAATATTAGATATGACATGTAACATCCCAAAGAAAAAATGATAGAAGAAAATACAGACTTTACAGTAACAGCATTTATCATTAATGGATTAAACACCCCAATCAAGAGGCATACACTGGCAGAATGGATTAAAAAAGCAGGGCCAATCTTTATGCTGTCTACAGGACACTCACTTCAGACCCAAGGAAAAAATAAATTGTAAGGTTGGGAAAAGATATTTCATTCAAATAACAACCAGAAAAGAGCAGGAGTAGCTATTTAAATATCTGACAAATTAGACTTCAAATGTAAAACAATTAAAGAGACAAAGAAGGGGACCATGGATTAATAAATAGAATGATGCAACAAGAAGACATAATCATAAATATTTATGCACCAAGCCAGAGTGCTCTAAAACACATGAGGCAAACAAACACTGACAACACTGCAAGGAGAGGTAGACATATCTCTCATAATGGTTGGAGATTTCAAGTCCCTGCCCTCATCAATGGACAGCAAATCTGGACAGAGAATAAATAAGGAAAAAGAGATTTTGAATAATATGATAAATGAGCTAACTTGACAGTCATTTACAGAACATTGAACCCCACAACAGCAGGATATACATTTTTCACAAGTGCTCATGGATCATTCTCCAAGATAGACCACATGGTGGGCCACAGAATAATTTTCAATACATTTGAAATGATTGAAATTATACAGAACACCTTCATAGATCAATTATGCATTGAAGATGGAAATCACTGTCAGAGGGCCAGAAAATTCACAAATATATGGATACTAAACAACACACTTTAAAACAACCAGTGGGTAAAGGGAGAAATTATAAGAGAGATCAGTAAATATCTTGAGGCAAGTGAAAACGAAAACACATCATATTGAAATTTGTGTGATGCTGCAAAGGCAGTGCTGAGAGGGAAATTTATTGCCTTAGGGACCTGTATTTAAGAAGAAGAAAGTAAAATTAGAGGAATTAAGTGTTCATTAGGAAGAAGTAGAGAAAGATAGCAAACTAAACCCAAAGCAAACAAAAGGAATGAAACTATGAAAAGCAGAGCAAAATAAATGAAATTGAGAATGTGAAAATAATCAAGATAATCAACAAAACCAGAAATTGGTTCTTTGAGAAAATCAATAAAATCAATAGATCCTTAGGTAGGCTGACAAAAAAAGAGAAAGGATGCAAATGAATAAAATCAGAAATGGGAGAAGGGACATCAACACTGACCCCACAGAAATAGAGGATTTAATGGGATGATACTATGAGCAACTATATGCTAATAAACTAGACAATGTAGATTAAATGAACAACTTCCTAGAAAGACATGAACAACCAACTTAGACTGGAGAAGAAATAGATGGCATCAACAAACCAATCCAAGTACAGTGACTGAATCAGTCATCATGAAGTTCCCAAGAAAGAAATGTCCAAGTCAAGAAGGCTTCATATTTGAATTCTACCAAACATTCAAGAAAGAATTAGTACCAATCCTGCTCAAATTATTCAAAAAAATTAAAGAGGAGAGAAAGCTACCTAACTCATTCTATGAAGCCAACATCACCCTAATACCAAAGACATACAAAGATACTACAAGAAAAGAAAAGTGTGGACCAATACATTTAATGAATATAGATGCAAAACTCCTCAAAAGAATACTTGCAAATTGAATCCAGCAGCACATTAAAAGAATTATAGACCATGACCAAGTGAGATTTATTCCAAGTATGCAAGCCTGCTTCAACAAAAGGAAATCAATTAATGTAATACACCATATCAATAAGTCAAAGCAGAATAACTACATGACCATCTAGATTGATGCAGAAAAGGCATTTGACAAAATTCAACATCCTTTCTTGATTAAAAAAGTTCAAAGGATGAGAATAAGAGGGAACTTCTTCAGCATTCTAAAGGGAATATATGAAAAGCCCACAGCTAGCATCATCCTCAATGGGGAAAATCTGAAAACTTTCCCTCTAAGATCAGGAACAAGGCAAGGATGTCTGCTGTTACTATTGTTATTCAACATTTTACTGTTAGTTCTAGCCAGAGCAATTATACAAGACAGAAATAAAAAGCATCCAAATGGAATAGAAGAAGTAAAATTCTCATTGTTTGCAGATGACATGTCGAAAATCCCAAAAAAAAAATCTGTAGCAAAGCTACTAGAACTAATAAATGAGTACAGCAAAGTGGCAGGATACATAATCAAGACCACAAAATCAGTAGTGTTTCTATACATTACTAATGAGCAATCTGGGAGGAAATCAAGAAAAAAATCAATTTATAACAGCAACCAAAAGAATCAAATATTTAGGAATAAATTTAACTAAGGATACAAAAGACCTGTACACAGAACACTACAAGAAATTACTAAAAGAAATCAAAGAAGACCTAAATAAATAGATGTGTGTTTACCATAATCATGGATTGAAAGACTAAATATATTAAGATGTCAATTTTACCAAAATTGATTTATGGATTCAAAGCAATACAAATTAAAACCCCAACAACTTAATTTGCAGAAATAGGAAAACCAATAACAAAATTTATTTGGAAGGGCAGGGTGCCCTGAATAGTTAAAATATCTTGAGAAGGATAAATGAAGTGGAGATTTCACACTACCTGGCTTTAAAGCATATTATGAAACTACAGTTGTCAAGACAGTATGGTACTGTCATAAAGACAGATATACTGATGAATGGAATTGAATAGAGTGTTCAGAAATAGACCCTCTCATCTATAGGCAATTGATCTCTGATAAGGCAGTCAAGCCAACCCACCTGCAACATAGCTGTCTCTTCAATAAATTGTGCTTAGAGCACTGGATATCCATATGCAAAAGAGTGAAAGAGGATCCATATCTCACACCTTATACAAAAATTAAGTAAAAAAGAATCAAAGACCTAAACATTAGAGTTAAGAACATAAAACTATTAGAAGTAATTGCAAGGAAATAATTTGTAAATCTTCTAATAGGAGGTTCTTTCCTAGACTTCAGAACTTTTTTTTTTTACATGGGCAGGCTCTATGAATCAAACCCAGGTCTCCAGCATGGAAGGTGAGAACTCTGCCTCTGAGCCACCGTTGCCCACTCAAGTGCTTTCCTAGACTTTACACCCAAAGCACAAGCATTGAAGAAAGAAATAGATAAATGGAACCTCTCCAAAATTAAGCATTTTTGTGCATCAAAGATCTTTGTCAGGAAAATAAAATGGCAGCCTATGCAATGGGAGACAGTATTTGGAAACCACATATCAGATAAAAGCTTAATATCCAGAATATATAAATAGATTCTTCAACTCAACAACATAAAGATAAACAATTCAATTTAAAAATGATAAAAAAGCATAAACAGGAACCTTTCAGAAGAGGAAATACCAATGGCTAAAAGGCACATGAAAAGACCCTCAACTTTACTAGCTATTAGGGAAATGAAAATCAAAACCCAAATGAGACATCATCTCAAACCTACTAGAATGGCCATTATCAAACAGAAAATGACAAGCGCTGAAGAGGATATGGAGAAAGAGGCACACTATCCATTGTTTGTGGAAATTTAAAATAGTGCAACCACTCTGGAAAGCAGTTTGGTAGTTCCTCAGGAAGCTAAATATAGAACTGCCATATGATCCAGCAATCCCATTACTAGGTATATATTCAGATCAACTGAAGACAGGGACACAAATGGACATTTTCATGCCAATGTTTATAGCAGAATTATTAATGATTGCTAAGAGGTTGAAACAGCCCAAATGTTCATAAATGGATGCCTGGATAAACAAACTGTGGTATGTACATATGATAGAATACTATGCAGCAGTAAGATAGAATAAAGTCATGAAGCATACAACAACATGGATGAACCTTGAGGACATTATGCTGAGTGAAATAAGCCAGAAACAAAAGGACATATACTGAATGGCCTCACTAATATGAACTAATATTAATAAGAATGCAGGTTATCAGGAGATAGGAAGAGGGTAGAGACTGGGCATTTGGTGTTGAAGGAATACATAATGTGCAACAGGACTGATTATTAAAAGTTGGAAATGGACAGAACAATACTATCTGATGGTAGCAGAATAATATAAGTACACTGAATGAAGCTGAATGTGAGTATGGTTGAGGGAGAAGGGCTGGGGGCACATATGAAACTAGAAGGAAAGATAAAGGATTAAGACTGAGATGGTATAATTTAGGAATGCCAAGAGTGGACAATGATGGTGGTTAAAGGTACAAATTTAAAAATGTTTTTAAATCAGGGAGAGCTAATGAATGTCAACATTGCAAAGGGTTGAAAATGAAAGGTGTATTGGAAAATGTACAATCAATGCAAGGTAGGGTCTGTAGTCAACAGTAAAATTGTAATATGCTTCTACTGAATATAACAAAGGCATTATGCAAAACTAAATGTGAACAAACAGGGGCATGGGATAGGGGTATGGATTCTATGCAGAAGAAAAGAATATGTCTCCATAGAGAGTATGCTGGTGAAGGCATATCTATTTACTTAAGTTAGATTATATAATGTGTGAATAAAAGTGTTTAAAAATGAACAGAGAGAGGGAGGTACATGTGTAACTCAGTGGTACAATTCTCACCTGCTGTGCGGCAGACCTAGGTTCAATTTCTGGCCCATATATTTTCCAAAAAACAAACAAGCAGATAAATAAAGGAAAAACAAACAAACAAAAATTCAACAAATGGTACTGTGATAATGGGATAGTCACATGGGAAAAGAATGAAATGTGACCCCCACCATACAGCATACAAAAATTAAATGAACAGAGAGAAACAAGTGCTGGGGAAAATGTGGAGAAAGAGATTTGCTTATTCCCTGTTGTTCAGGAAGCTCAGAGGTGCAGCATCTCTGGAAGGCAATGTGGTGGTTCCACAGGATGCAAGAGGTGGGACTGCCTTATGATCCTGAAACCTCACTGTTAGGTATAAACCTGGAGGAACTGAGATTGGGGGCATGAATGGATATTTGAACTTGGGTGTTTATGGTGGCAGTGTTGACAATTCCCAATGCAAGGAGGTGGCCTAAGGGTACATCAACTGAGGAATGGAAGAGGGAACTGTGCTGTTTACATACAATGGAATACTGAGTGGAGGAAAGAGGGAATGAAGTTGTGAAGCATGTAACTAGGTGAATGAAACTTAAGGACAATATGTTGAATAAAATGTCAGAAACAAAATTTATCAAACATTATCATGCCTCACTCATGGATTAACTATAATATACAAATTCAGAGAATTGAAGTTGAAAGCAGGTTGGGGTCTATTGTAAAGTTTCTTATATTGTAAGCTCTTACAGAAGTCACATATATTTAGGAGTTCTAACTGACATTTCTAAATCCTGAGATACTGAGCTATTTGTATATAACCTGGTTGTTCCCTAACACTTCATATATTTATGCGACACCTGAGACTCAAATTTATAGCACTAAGGCTATGAAAGTCAGCATTACCCCATTCAGCAACTGCTTAAAAAGATGAAAATGTGATCATTCTTTATCTAGATATATAAATGAAACTGATCTGAATAGGACTAAGGTAAATCAGAATACTGGGAAAAGAATGATATGACCCCTATTTTCAAACTTCAACCTCTGTGTGAAAACAAAAGGACAGATGTTTATTTGGTGCAAAATGTATATTTTGGCTAGAACTTTGTCTAAATTAACTTTGTTCAGTTTACTTGAACACCACAATTACATGCTATCTTTAATAGGGCATGAGATCTTGTTGGTTTGTAAAGATTAGTGTGATGCCCTGATATATCCCATAGTAATTTGGGCAGAGAATAAAAAAGTATTTGCAAAGTCCCCTTGGGGGACTTGGGAGAAAAGAAAAAATATTCAACTTCTCCATCTGGGGAATTCCTGATATTCTCACAAGCAGTGTGGGCAGCATATTCAGTAGGCTGAGCCCTCAATCTTGGGTCTCACCCCCATGAAACTTATTTCTGCAAAGGAGAAGCTAAGCCTACTGATAATTATGCCTAACAGTCACCCACAGAGAATCTTTTTTGTTGCTCAGATGTGGCTTCTGTCTCTCTAAGCTAGCTTGGCAAGTGAACTCACTCTCACTGCCCTCCTCACTTACATGGAACATGACACTCAGTGGTGTAAATCTCCCTGGCAATGTGGGCCCTGACTCCCAGTTTTTTTCAACCTTTCTAAGAGTCCATCAATTTTATTGATTTTCTCAAAGAAATTAGAACAAATAAAAAGTCAATTGCTGAGAGATTTCAAACAGAGTTGAGAGGTTATCCTGGAGGTTATTCTTACATACTATATAGATGTCCCCTTTATAGCTTATGGTGTATTGGAATGGCTGGAGGGAAGTATCTGAAACCGTACAACTGTGTCCCAGTAACCTTGTTTCTTGAAGATGATTGTAAATGATATAGCTTTTACAATGTGTAATTGTGAATACTTTGGGTCTGATGCTCCTTTTATCTAGGGTATAGACAGATGAGTAAAAAAATATGGATAAAAAATAAACAAATAATAGGCGTAACAAAGCTTAAAATGAACTGGGTAGATGGAAAGACTAGTGGTCAATGAGAGGGAGGGGTGAAGGGTATGGTATGTGTGAGTTTATTTTTTATTTCTTTTTCTAGAATTATGCAAATTTTCAGGAAAATGATCATGGATGAATATACAACTACCTGATGATATTGTGAGCTATTGATCATACACCATGTATGAAATATTTGTGTATTAAGAATGTTTATATGTTGTTTTATCAATAAAAATATTTTTAAAAAACAGAATACTACAATTCTTGAAGAGACTGTGGGGAAACAGGACCACTTATTCCCTGCTGGTGGGAATGTGAACTCATACATGTGAAGAATACAGTTTGGTGGGTCCTGAGTACAGAATGGCCAAATTATCTGCCAATCCCACTGCTAGGTATATACCCAAAAGAACTGAAAGCAGGGACTCAAGCAGACATTTTCACTCTAATGTTCATAGTGACATTATTCACAGTTACCAAAAAAATGAAGCAACCCAAGTGTCCCTCAACCAATGAATGGATAAGTGAAATGTGGCATATACATACAATGGAATATTATTCAGCTGTAAGAAGGAATGAAGTCCTCATTCATGTGACAACTTGGATGAACCTTGAGGACATAATGTTGAGTGAAATATGTCATACACAAAAGGATTGGTTGATCTCACTGAAATGAACTAATTACAATAAGCAAACATAGAGAAAGTAGAGTTGATAATTTGTATAGATTTTTCTATTTAGGTTGATTGTAAGAGAAATGGATGGTGGTGATAGTAGCATATTAGTGTAAGTGTAGATAACAGTGCTGAATTATGTTGGTGAACGTAGTTGAAAGGGGAAATTTTAGGTCATGTATGTTACAGAAGACAAGTTAAAACATAAACTATGGGACTGTATAACACAGTGAATCCTGTTGTGGATGAAGGACTGTCATTAATAGTACAAATATAATAATGTTATTTCATGAATTATAACAAATTTATTGCACTATTAAAAGATGCTAATAATAGAGTCATATATGGGGAAAATATACCTAATATAAACTATGGACTACAGTTGGCATTAATATTTTAATATTATTTCATCAGTCCTAACAAAGGTACCACACTAAAGTAGTGTCAACAATAGGTGGTATATGGTAATGTTGTATTTTTTATATGACTTTTCTGTAAACTCATAACCATTCTAATTTTAAAAATAGCAATATTTTAAAGTTTATGCTATGTGAAAGAAATCAGAAACAAAGAACTATACATTGTATTATTCCATTTTTATAAAATGTAAATATAGATAAATATATAGAGACAGAATTAGATTCATAGTTATGTAGGGCCGGGTCGGGATAGAGGGATTGAGGGTTACATCTAAGGGGTATGGGGTTTTTCCTTTTGGAGTAATGAAAATTTCTAAAACTGATTGCGGTGATGAATGTACAACTCTGTGATTATGCTAAGAGACATTAATTGCATACTTTAGATGGATTGTATGTTGTACAAATGCTTAAAATTAATAAAAATCAGGATAAATAGTAAATGCAAGATACAAAAACTTATGAAGATATTCATATATGATGATAAATTGTTCATCAATTTTTAAGCTCACACATCACAATATTACCATACTGTAAATGGCTGATGAAAACATGTTGCTGTATTAAAAGCATAAAATAGCATATGGGGTTACCTCTAGCATATTGGGATTGGCTCAAGCTAAAAAGCCTGGCTTCAACTGTATCTCTAAGTTTCATTCTTTAAAAATGGCTCATGCACATATATATGGCAATATCTTACCATCTGTCTAATTGGATGGTGATTTCCTAGAGTCTAGAATATTAGAAAGAACATAAAGCCTTCCATAATCCCATCATCAAGAGTTTACGATTGTTAACCTCTGAATGCCTTTTATTACAACTTCTGTGCTTCTCTATGTTGTCACTCTGTGTAGAATGCATGTGTGTCTAGTAAATTTGGATCACAAGATCGTTGATACTAATTTCTTCCTGTAGCATCCTATAGTAAGCATATGAGTATTTGGCCATGACATTAAATAATCTCCAACAGCATGCTATTTGTTGTCTAGAAGATGCTTCTTGAGCATTGCTATATAGCCATTTTGATACCTGCCAGCTTTTCACTGCTTCAATAAACAAGAAATGGCCATTTGTGATGTGCATCTCTGAAGAGTTTTTTAGGATATATTTCTGGTATGGATTTCTAGGATATGAATATTTTAAGGCTCTTGATATATATGTTTTGCTAAATTGCTTTTGACAATATTTAGGCCACCAATTGCTTACTGTTTGCAGAATGAGTGCCCATACTCACCATTACTGGGGATTATTATTCCAAAAATCTTTTCAAAGTACATATATATATCACATTTTAATGTTCATTTCTTTGAATACCAATAAGTATGGACATTGCTAAAATGTATTTTGCCAATTGTTTTCTTCCTTTTTTCATGTCATTTTTTAATTCTTATTGGAATATTTGCCTTTATTAAGGTTTTCAGTCTCTCCATGTCTGGCACCACACTATTTTAGAGAATATTTCATTTATGTATTTTTATATAAGCAAGTATGCTTTTATTCTTTTTGTTCAAAGATTTCTTGATAGCCTCATTTTTTAAAACTCCCAGATGAATGTTAAAACTTACTTTCTCAACTACTATAAATCCAGTTAAGATTTTGATCTGAATTACAGTAAACATACATCTGAATTTTGGAACACTTGGCATGTTTTTAATATTTAGTCTTCCAATCCAGGAACATGTTATTTTTCTACATTTACATAGATCATGTATCTCTCCCAATAAAGTTTCATAATATTCTCAGCCAGTTTCTTATTGGGTTTTTTCCGGTTATTATATATATTATGTTGCCATTGCAAGAGGTTCTCTTTTCCCTACTAGATCTTCTAACTAGTTATTGCCAGTGTATAAGAAAGCTCTTTTGTGTATTGATTTATTTTATATCCAGGCAATTTACTAAACTCCCATTAATTCTGATAATTGAGTCTTTGGGAGAGAACCTTTGGGGAATTTTTGCTTTCTCTGATCCTAGTTTCAGAAGTTGTTTCTACACTAAACTTTAAATTACAAAAACAAACAAACAAAATAAAATGTGTGAAAGCATTTGTGCATATATACTTTTATATGGAAGAAACCTCTACACTTCTCCCTGGTTCACCAGGCCACAATCTGGTGGTCCCAAAGCATGAATGTGGGATGGTCTTTGGTTTGAGAATTTTCCAGTTGCCTTTCACACTTCAGTACCAAAAGGATCATATGTATTTACACTTTCAAAGAGGCCTGGGAATTTTTATAGACTACATTTTAAGGAGTCTCATTTTAAGAAAGAACAATATGCTCAGATGTGGTCTTTCTCTCCAGTCAACACAACAAGCAAACTCACCACTCTCCCCCTGTCTATATGGGTCATGACTCCCAGTGGTGTGGACCTTCCTGGCAACATGGGACAGAAATCCTGGAATGAGCTGGGACTCAGTATCAAGGGATTGAGAAAAACCCTAGAATGAGCTGAGACTCAGCATCAAGGGATTGAAAAAACCTTCTTGACCAAAAGGGGGAAGAATGAAATGAGACAAAGTGTCAATGGTTGAGAGATTCCAAACAGAGTCGAGAGGTTACCCTGGAGGTTATTCTTACACATTAAGTAGATATCACCTTGTTATTTAAGATGTAATGCAGAGACTGGAGGGAACTGCCCAAAAATGTAGAGCTGTGTTCCAGTAGCCATGTTTCTTGAAGATGATTGTATAATGATAGAGCTTTCACAGTGTGCCTGTGTGATTGTGAAAACCTTGTGTCTGATGCTCCTTTTATCTACTTTGTCAACAGAAGAGTAGAACATATGGAATAAAATAAATAATAGGGGGAACAAATATTAAAATAAATTTAGTTTGAAATGCTAGTGGTCAATGAAAGGGAGGAGTAAGGGGTATGGCATGTATGAATTTTTTTTCTGTTTTCATTTAATTTCTTTTTCTGAATAGATGCAAATGCTTCAAGAAATGATCATGATGATGAATATGCAACTATGTGATGATATTGTGAATTACTGACTATATATGTAGAATGGAATGATCAAAATATGAATGTTTGCATGTGTTTGGTGTTTTTTGGTATTTAAAAAAATAAAATAAAATAAAAATTAAAAAAGAAAGAAAAAACAATAAGGTTGGCCAACTGCTTCATGTAATTTTGCAGTAAGTCTTTCAAAGAATGAAGAGTGAGGCCAATTTATTTCTACTCCTAGAATTTTTCATTTTTATTCTTTGTCTTTGTTGTAGGGTTTTTATGTTAAGGTATGACTATGTACACATGAAAGTATGGAGATCATGTGAGGGAGGAAATCAGAAGTTACATTAAAAAAACTCTTTAGAAACTAAAAGTCAGAATTGGAGGGTGGGAACAGCACATACTTTTCACAGAGTTGTTACATACAATGCAACTGTCCTCAAAAGCAGGAATGGAAAAGAATAGACACTCTGCTGCAGGAGGAAGCTGGGGTATTGGCTTTATAGTTTTTAATGTCTTTAAAAATGGAGTGGGCACCAGGTGCCTTTTCAGAAATAGGTCAAGGAAAATAAGCCTAATTTGATTTTCTGAACTGTAGTCAGCTGTGTGGTTAGCAGCTCATGGAGTGATAGCCCTCTTGGGAGTACACAGTTGTTTTTTTTTTCAGTACTGTCTAGTGCTTGGGCCCACTGATTGAAGAATATAAACAGATTTTCTTATAAAGAGTCTGCTTGTTGATCATGAAGGTTCCCAGATCTCTACCCAGTTTAATTGTTAAAACACCACTTCCAGATGAAACAGCATAATCTCATGCATGTCAGGTTTATCTGCAATGTCTTCAAAAAACCTTGCTAAAGAGTCCAGCATTTCCTCAGCCAGTCCTTCATAGGTAATCTCATATAGAGAGCCTGGGCCACCAAAAGTTCTTTGTTTTCTTCAAAATCATGAAATGAACACTCTGCTTTTTGATATTGAGATTGGTCGAAGCAGTGGAGGTTCAGACTGGCTTGGCTGGGCACACAGGCCACTGTGGTTCCAGCATCCAGGCTTCAGAGGCCACTTGGGTACAGGCCATGCCTGGCCCAGGGCTATAACCAGGCATTTCAGTTCTAAGATTTTTTTATGTACCACCTTTTAGGGTTTCTATGAAGATAGTTCTAATTGCACTCACTAGAAGTTCTCTATCAGTATTAAATAACTGTGGCAATAGAGCATGCATGTCTTACACCTGATGTTAAAATCTCTATGGTGCCACTGTTACAGTTTATGATAGATAGTGTTTTCAACTGGACGTCATCATACTAAGGGACTATTCCTTCATGCTTAGGATTTTTTTTAATTTAATGTTTTCACTTAGCTAATCAGGAATTTGTGTTAAAATTTCACATGTGCCTCTTTTGGTCATCTATTGAGGTAGTCTTATAAGTTTAGTTTTCTTTTGACCTATTGATGTATTATATAAAGTAATATTTGATTTTAAGCCATCATCACACTTTTTGGAATAAATTATTCTTGATAATATTCTTATTTTTAACATGTTCATATTTTATTTACTTTTGGTTTTTTTGAGGATTTTTTCACTTTAAATGAATGTCTTTAAACTCTCTGTGCTATAATTTGCAAGATTTTATTTCAGAATTATTTTAGTTTCAAACAATGTTTTAGGAAGGTTTCTCAATTTTATGATTCTCTTGCTTTTTTGTTATTATTGTGTATTTATATATTTCATGAAAATATGGAAAAATCACCACATAAATATTAATCTGGGAAATTGAACATATCTTCCCAATAGAAGATAAGCTCCAAGAGATATTTTGGTCTGCTTTGTTCACAATGTTATCCCTACTGTCTAGCACAGAGAATAGAGTAGGTACAAGCATACCTTTTTTATTGTGCTTTATTTTATTGCAATCACAGATACTGTTTTTTTTTTTACAAATTGAAGGTTTGTAGCAACCTTACATTGAGCAAATTGATTGGTGCCATTTTTCCATCATGTGCTCACTTTGTATCTCTGTGTCACATTTTGGTAATTTTTTTTTGCAATATTTCAAACTTTTTCATATGTATTTTGTCTGTTACAGTGATCCATGATTGAGATCTTTGATGTTATTATTGTTACTGTTTTGGGGTGCCATGAACTGCACCCATATAAGTGACAAATTTAATCAGTAAATGTTGTTTGTGGCCACCATTACTTGTCTCTTTCCTTCTTCTAGGCCTTCCTATTCACTGATATGTAACACTATTGAAATTAAACCAGTTAAAAACCTTACAATGACCTCTATGTATTCAAGTGAAAGGAAGAGTCACACATCTCTCACTTTAAATTAAAATTTAATGAAATTTAATGATTAAGTGTAATCAGAAAGACATGTCAAAAGTGAGAGAGGACAAAAGCTAGGCTTCAGGCCAAGGAATTTACCAAGTTATGAATGTAAAGGAAACGTTTTTGAAAGAAATTAGAAGTGCTACTCCAATGAGCACATGAATGATAAAAAAGGGAAACAGACTTTTTCCTGATATGGAGAAATTTTCAGTGGTCTGGATAGAAGATCAAACTAGGCCCAACATTGTCTTAAGCCAAACCCCCAATTCTCTTCAATTCTGTGAAGACTGAAAGAGGTGAGGAAGCATCAGAAGAAGAATTTAAAGCTAGCAGAGGTGAATTCATGAGGTTTAAAAGAAATATGTCCATTACATTAAAAGAACAAGGTGAAACAGCAAATGCTGATTTTAAAGCTGCAGTAAGTTATCCAGAAGATCTAGCTAAGATAATTGATGAAGATATCTACACTAAGCAACAGATTTATAATATAGATGTAACAGCCTTGTATTAGAAGAAGATGCCATCTAGGAATTTCATTGCTAGTGAGGAGAAGACAATCCCTGGCTTCAAAGGACAAGCTGATTCTCTTGTTTGGGGTCAATGCAGCTGGTGGCTTTAAATTGAAAACAATGCTCATTTAATATTCTGAAAATCCTAGGACCTTTAAGAATTATGCTAATTCTACTCAGCCTGTACTCTATAAATGGAATGACAAGGACTTGATGGCAGCACATCTGTTTAAAACATGATTTACTCAACTGTTGAGACCTGTTGCTCAGAAGAAAATATTCCCTTCATAATATTGCTCAGTGATAATATACTTGGTTATCCAAGAGTTTTGATGGAAATGTGCAATGAAATTAATGTCATTTTCATGCATACTAACATAACATCCATCCTGCAGCCCATAATCATGGAGTAATTTTTGACTTTCAAATCTTATTATTGAAGAAATACATTTTGTAAGGCTATAGCTGCCATATATAGTTATTCCTCTAATGGATCTGGGCAAAGTCAGTTGCAAACCTTTTGGAAAGGATTCACGATTTTAGATGCCATTAACAACAGTCATGATTCACAGGAGGAGGTAAAAACATCAACATTAACAAGAGTTTTGCAAAAGTTGAGTCCAATCCTCATGGATAACTTTGAGGGGTTCAAGGGTTGAGTAGAAGTAACTGCAGATGTGGTAGACATAACAAGAGAACTAGAATTAGAAGTGGAATCTGAAGATGTAACTGAATTCCTGAAATCTCATGATAAAACTTTGACACATGAAGAGTTGTTTCTTATGGATGAGCAAAGAAAATGGTTTCTTAAGATGGAATCTACTCCTGTTGAAGATGCTTTGAGCATTGTTGAAATGATAGTGAAGGAGTTATAATATAACCTGAATTTTGTTGATAAATTGGTGATATGATTTGAGAGAATTGACTCCAATTTTGAAAAACATTGTACTGTGGTTAAAATGTTATCAAACAGCACTGAATGCTGCAGAGAAATCTTTCATGAAAGGAAGAATCAATCAGTACAGCAAACTTCATTGTTGCCTTATTTTAAGAAATTGCCACAACCACCCCAACCTTCATCGACCAGGGCCTTGATCCATCAGCAGCCATCAAGATGCTCCACCAGCAAAAAGATTGCAACTCACTGAAGGTTCAGAATGTGGTTAGCATTTTTAACACTAAAGTATTTTTAAATAAAGAAATTAAGGTACGTACATTGTTTTTTAGAGATTATGCTATTGCATACTGTGCCAGTTTGAAAGGATATATGTACCCTAGAAAAGCCATGTTTTAATCCTAATTCCATTTTGTAAAGGCAGCTGTTTCTTCTAATCCCTATTCAGTACTGTATGTTTGAAACTGTAATTAGTTCATCCCCCTGGAAATGTGACTCAGTCAAGAGTAGTTGTTAAGCTGGATTAGGTGGAGATATGTCCCCACCCATTCTAGGTGGGTCTTGATTAGTTTACTGGGATCCTATAAAAGAGGAAATATTTTGGAGAAAAAGAGATTCTGAGAAAGCAGAAAGACATAGCCATAAGAAGCAGAGAGTCTACCAGCCAGCGACCTTTGGAGAGGAAGAAGGAAAATGTCTCCCAGTGTGCTTCATGAAACAGGAAGCCAGGAGAGAAAGCTAGCAGATGACACTGTGCTTGCCACGTGCCTTTCCAGATGAGAGAGAAACCCCAACTATGTTTGCCATATGCCCTACCAGATGAGAAAGAAACTCTGACTGTGTTCACCATGTGCATTTCCACTTGAGAAAGAAACCCTGAACTTCATAGGCCTTCTTAAATCAAGGTACCTTTCCCTGGATGCCTTAGATTGGACATTTCTATAGACTTGTTTTAACTGAGACATTTTCTTAGCCTTAGAACTGTAAACTAGCAACTTTTTAAATTCCCCTTTTTAAAAGCCATTCCGTATATTGCATTCAGACCACTAGCAAACTAGAACACATACATAATAGACTACCTTAGAGTGCAAACATAATTGTTATATGCACTGAAACAAAAAAATTCAGGTGACTTGCTTTATTGTGATATTCGCTCTATTGCAGCAGTCTTGAACTGAGCCCACAATATGTCTGAGGCATGCCTGTACATAGTAAATATTCATTGAATGAATGGCACAATACCATTTTTAGAGTTGTTTGGAAGGTTTCTTTTTTTCCAATTTATCCCAAATGGTTGCTTAATAAAGCTGGTAGTGCATCACACAGGCACACACACACACATTTTTTAAACTATTTTTTAAGGCAAATCAGTATACTAGAAAAACTGTGCACCATACTTAAATTTCTCGCTGATATTAAGAACAATTAGAAAAATTTTTATAACATTTTCTATTATTATGATTTTTGAAGTCAATAAATAAATAATGGGGGACAACAGGCAAGAAATGGGTAGATTGAAAAATATTTAATAGATTATTTCTTTGACTCTTCCTTCTGGGAATTTTAGTAAGAAATTAAAGTCCACTGACTTTAATCACAGGGCATGGTAGTACTAAGTGATGCCCTAGGAGAACTCCTGCATTCCAGGAAAATTCTTCTTTAACCCCATTGTGAAGTGGCAATCCTATTTCCCCTTGATAGCGAGGATCAGTAATCTCCTTTCATGCCTGTTGATTCTGTGGCATGAAAAGTTCAAAGTGGCCAGGTGGCAGTCTTAACTTCCAGTTCAATGGGATCATTTTTGTGTCTCTGGTAGGTGTGCTCCATCTTTTGGAAACAAGATCTGTAGACCAGTAGAGCTTAAAGTTTCACAGACAGGAAGCAAAAATTTTCCTAGTGAAACACTAGGGATGGTGGTGAGTGGTGCCCTTCCAATTCCACCTCTTGATTCCCAGACCCGTGAGTCCTGGCTATGGTAGAAAAAGCACCATACAGTGGATATTGATTCAGAGCGTGCACAGCCTCCTGGAGAACATTGCCCCAGACCTGCAATTATTGACACATAGTTTTCACTGTAATTGTGTCTTCAAAAGGCCCTTCCACCATTCAATCAACCCAGCTGTCTCTGGGTAATGGGAACATGGTAAGACCAGAGAATTCCATGAGCATGTGCCAATTCACACACTTCATTTGCTGTTAAGTAGGTTTCCTGATCAGAAGCAATGCTGTGTGGAATACAATGATGATGGATAAGGCATTCTATAAGTCCATGGATGGTAGTTTTTATGGAAGCATTGCATGCAGGGAAGGGAAACTCATATATCCAGAATATGTAACTATTCCAGTTAGAACAAATCACTGCCCCTTCCATGATGGAAGTGGTCAAATGTAATCGACCTGCCATTAGGTAGCAGGCTGGTCACCTCAAGAAATCAGCCTGAGGAATGAGTGTGGGTCTATGTTGCTGGCACATTGGGCACTCAGCAGTGGCTGTAGCCAGGTCAGCCTTGGTGAATGGAAGTCCATGTTGCTGAGCCCATGTATCCCTACCACCATGCCCACTTTTTTCATAAGCCCATTGAGCAATGGCATTAGTGGCTGGAGAAAGAGGATGAGTTGTATCCAAAGGTTGGGTCATCTTATCCACTCGATTATTAAAATTTTCCTCTGCTGAAGTCACCCTCTGATGAACATTCACATGGACACAAATATCTTCATGTTCTTTTCCTACTAAGAAAGGTCTATCCACATATCAGGTCTCCATACCTCTTTGTCATCAATTTCCCAATCATGCTCCTTCCAAGTCCCTGACCACAAGTGAAACCATTAACAGCCCATGGGTCAGTATAAAAATGCACCTCTGGCCAGTTCTCCTTCCAAGCAAAATGAACAACCAAGATGCACTGCTCAAAGTTCCACCCACTAGGAGGATTTCCCTTCACCATTGTCCTTTAAGGACATCTCAGAAAGGGGCTGTAGTGCTGCAGCTGTCCACTTCCTGCATATCGTGCAGAACCATCTATAAACCAGACCTGAGTTTTCTCTTCCTCAGTCAAATCACTGTAAGGAGCTCCCCAAGAGGCTATGTCTCTGGTCTGGGAAAGAGAAGGTAACATGGCGGGAGTGGGGGCCATGGGTATTTGGACCACTTCCTCATGTAACTTACTTGTGCCTTCAGGACCTGCTTGAGACTTATCTCTTACATGCCATTTCTTTTTTATGGAGTGCTGCTGTGGACACACAACTTTATGGTTTGGTGGGTCAGACAACACACTAATAGCCAACTCAATTCTCATGGTAACTTGGTGGCCCATGGGTAAGTATTCACCCTCTACTAAGGCCCAATAGCCCAATAAAATCTGTTTCTTAAATGAAGACTAGTTATCTGCAACAGATGGTAAGGCTTTGCTCTAAAATCTTAAGAGTCTGCATTGTGATTCTCTTGTGGGCACCCGCCAAAGGCTCCAGACAGCATCCCTATTTGCCACTGACATTTCCAGCACCATTGGATCTGCCAAATCATATGGCCCAAGGAGCTAAGCAGTTTGCACAGCATCCTAGACTTGTTGCAGAGCCTCCTTTTGTTCCAGTCCCCACTCAAAACTAGCGGATTTTCTAGTCAGTTGGTAAATAGGCCAGAGTAGTACATCCAAATGATAAGTATGTTGTCTCCAAAATTTAAAGAGACCAACTAGACATTGTGCCTCATTTTTGTTCGTAGGAAAGGTCAGATGCAACAGCTTATCCATCACCTGAGATGGGATATCTCAACATGCCTCACATCACTGGACACCTAGAAATTTCACTGAGGTGGAAGGCCCCTGTATTTTTGTTGCTTATAAGCCCCATCCTGTGACATGCAAATGCCTTAACAATAAGTGTAAAAGCAGTTGCTATTTCTTGCTCACTATGTCCAATCAACACGATATCATCAATATAATGGATGAGTATGATTTCTTGTAGGAGGGAAAAACAATAACAGTCCCTGCAGACAAGATTGTGACATAGGACTGGAGAGTTGATATACCCCTGAAACAGGACACTGAAGCTATGCTGCTGGCCTTGCCATCTGAATGCAAACTGTTTCTGGTGTTCCTTACTGATAACTATTGAGAAAAAAGCATTTGCCAAATCAATAGCTGCATACTGGGTACCAGACAATGCATTCATTTGCTCAATGTTACCACATCTGGAACAGTCACTGCAACAATAGTCACCACCTGATTAACTTTACAATAATCCACTGTAATCCTTCAAGACCCATCTGTTTTCTGCAAAAGCCAAGTAGGAGAGTGGAATGTTGATGTGTTGGGAATCACCACTCTGCTTTCTTCAAGTCCTTAAGAGTGGCACTAGCTCTGTGCCATCCCTCCAGGAATCCAGAATTGCTTTTATTTGTTTTTAAGAAAAAATGGTTTTTGCATTTTTATTTTAAACTTATTATTCTTAAAAACCTTCAAACTTACAGGACAGTTACAAAAATAATACAAACCCCATATGCAGAGAACTTCAACATATCTCCCACCCAGAAATCCAGGAAACAATTTTAATATTTTGCCACATTTGTCATATCTACCTATCTTCCATTTTATGAACACTTGTACATAGGCTGCAGACATTGTGCTCCTTAAACACTTAACACTGCCAAGTATATTTCCTAAAAACAAGGAAATTCACTTATTTATCCATCTTAAGTACAATTATCAAGTTCAAGAAATTTCACGTTGATATGAAGCTTATCGTCTATATTCCAATTTTTTCATAGGTCCCTTTTCTCCTCTGTTCCTAGATCCCATCCAGGATCATGCATTGTCTTTGTCTTCATGTCTTCTTTTTTTTAATTGTGGGAACTTATAGACAACATAAACTTTAACATTTTAACCACTTCCATGCATACCATTCAATGGGATTAGTCACGTTCACAATATTGAGGTATTGAGGTATTGGGGAGTTAATGCATAATGGGTGTAAGGTTCTGTTTGGGAAGATGGGAAAGTTTTAATAATAAAAGGTGGTGAGAATACCAGTATTGCTTTTGATTCAATATTTTGCTTAGTAGGGGCAGTTCTAGTGGCTTACACTTGGCCTTTCACAGTAGCGCTTAGTCCATGAGTCAGAGAACCAATCTCAATTCCAATTATGCATTCTGAAACTGGGGAAATGACCATAAAATGGGCCTGGGGAACCACTGGATCCACTGTGGGAAGGACCATAGCTAAAACTCCATTGATCATCTGACTTCCAGAAGCCACTACTCTGACTGGTGAATCAGAATGTGTCTCCTGGAATTAGTGTCACTTCTGAGCCAGTGTCCAATAATTCCCAAAATATCTGATCATTTTCTTTTCCCCAATGCACAGTCACCCTGGTAATAGGCTATAGGTCTTCTTGGGGAAGGCTGGAAGGAAGGTTAACAGTGCAAAATTTGGGCAGTTTAAAAGGGTCCTTCCCCCCTCCAAAAAGGTCCTTCCCCAAGGATACCTGGCCCTCCCCTCATTCAAGGGACTCTAGGTCTTTAGACTGTCTCAAATCTGGAAATTGATTAAGGGACTGTGACTCTCTGTTTTTGATATTCAAGTTAGGCTTCTGTTGACTTGACCTAGTATTCTGCTTATACATCTCAAACAAGAATTTAGTAGACTGCCCATCTATTTTACTTCTATTCACCCCATGATCTACTAGCCAAGGCCACAGGTTCCTATGAGTCAGATTATTTGACTCCTGCTTTGAGTCTGCTGTCCATTATGATGGGAATGTCCTCTTTGCCTATGGTGGTTAACTGTCACCACATGTCTTGGGCTAAATTGAGATCCAATCATCCCTATTCTGTTTAAGGATTCCAGCTCAGTGATGATAGCTCCTACAGTAAAATCTGACCTACAGAGAAGGACAACTACAGTGCTCTTCAGGGGTGATGGAGCTAGTCTCACAAAAAAGATGAGTCCTCTGGACGTTCCTGGGATGTGTGAGCAAGTCTTCCATGATAAATCCATGCTAACACTCTAATCTCTTTAAGCCTCTGGATCCCTTCATCTATGTTATACCAGGGCAGTTCTGGCATTTCAAATTCAGGCAATGTTAGCCCCCTTTTGATCCATGTTTCATCCAACCATCCAAAACAAGCTGTCAATACCCTTTCTAACATTTTGAGCTACAATGGTGAATGTAGAGTCTCTGCTTAGTGGCCCATATCAATAATTTCAGCTTGATCCAACCTTACATTCCTTCCACCATTATCCCAAGCCATTAATATCCATTCTTACACACACTCCCTTGATTTCTGTCTATATAGATTGGAAAATTCATGCAGTGTTTTTGGAGTATAGCATACCTCCTCATGGGTCACAGTTTGTACCTCACCTTTCAAGGTCTTTTGGGACTTTATTCTAGTTATAAATCTTTAAAGAAACAAGGGTGGTGGGTGTGGGTCATGAAAATAAATAGAAATGTCTTTCAAGCCAATTACCTCAGGGCATTCCATTGCACTTTGATCTGGTGAAACAAGATTAGTTGCTCAAGACAGAGGAGTGAGTGCTGTTTCCCCAGGAGGGGTGGTTACAAGGTTAGCAGGCATTGAAGTGTTAGTCTCATTAGGTGGAGGTTGGATAGCAGACTCCTCTTGGCAGACTGGAGGCTGGAAAGCAACTTCCTCAAGACAGGCTGGAATTTGAGACACACTTTCCACAGGGCAGTCCATTACAAATCTATCTAGCAATGGCTCAGCAGATTCCAGGGATTCCATCTCCCCATCAACATCATTATCAAGCCATATATCCCCATTCTACATTTCAGTATCCAATTCTTTTCCAATCAAAGCCTTTAATTTAACAGCAGATGTCCTGCAAGGTTGAGATTTTAGTTTACATTGTAAATCTGCTACTCACACAGTGAGGCTCTGTGTCAGGCTTTCAGAAATCTCAAGTCTGTGACCACAGGAAATAAGATTTTCTTTCAGGGCAAACATGGACACTTTTACATTGTTCATACATTCAGCTTATCCCTTTCCATATCACTGTGTCCAGCATATCTAACAACAACCAGTAGGTGTCATTATACCTCTTAATTCCAGAAAACACTGTAAAGGTGTCAAAAACACTCTAACCCAGACCCTTGCCTTGTATAAGCATACAATTAGCAGACTCTAATGGTGATACTTTGAGTATTTCTCTTTTCAACTAATCCTATGGAGTCTCAGTGCCATCTTGATTAATGGAAACAGAGTCATTAGTGCCTCTTTGTCTAGTTGGAATAGAAAACCAATTGTAAAAAATAATTTTTAAGATTCTATTTCCCATGAGCCACTCCCAGTAGTAAGCTGTATTAGTCTGGGTTCTCTAGGGAAACAGAACACTAAGGAGCTATCTGCAAATATGAGATTTATAAAGATGTCATGTACAACTGTGGGAATGAAAGAGTCCAAAATTTGCAGGGCAGGCTGTGAAGCTGCACTTCTGATGATGGGTCTGGATGAATTCCACAGGACAGGCTTACCAGCTGAAAAAGCAATGAAAAATTCTTCTCTTTTCCCTTAAAAGCCTTCAACTGATTGGATTATCTCTTTGGGCATAACCATGGCTTAGTTGATTGTGGATGTGATCAGCCCTAGATACAATCAACTGATTGATGATTTAATACACCAACCTTCTGCTTTATCAACCAGCCATGAAATATCCTTCCAGCAGTGGTCAGGCCAGTGTTTGCTTCACCAGACAAATAGGCATCATCATCACTTGGCCAAGTTGGCACCAGAACCCAACCATCACAAGTGTCATAAAACTCTTAGAAAAAAATGTAGGGAAACATCTTCTAGATTCAGTGATAGGTGACAGTTTCTTAGACTTTACACTGAAAACCCAAGCAACAAAAGAAAAAAAGAACTCCTCAAAATAAAATATTTCAGTGCTTTAAAGTACTTCACCAAAATGGTGAAAAGGCAACTGACTCAATGAGAGAAAATATTTGGAAACCATATATCTGATAAGGGTTTAATATCCAGCGTATGTAAAGAAACCTTACAACTCAAAAATAACAAAACAAAAAACTGAATTAAAAAGTGGGAAAAGACATGAATAAACATTTCTTCAGAAGAAGAAATACAAATAACTAAGAGGCACATAAAAGATGTTAAATTCCACCACCTATTAGAGAAATGCAAATCAAAACCACAATGAATTATCGATTCTCACCTACTAGAATGGATGCTATTAAAAAGGGAAGACGTGTTGGAGAGGATGTGGGGAAATTGGAAGATGTATTCACTGCTGGTGAGAATGTAAAATTGTCCAGCCATTTTAGAGGATGATTTGGTGATTCCTTAGGTACCTAAGTATATAGTTGCCTTATGACCAACAATCCCACTACTCGGGATATACCCAGAAGATCTGAAAGCAGGAACTCGAACAGATATTTGCACACCAACGGTCATAGTGGCATTATTCAAAATTGCCAAAAGATGGAAACAATGCAAGTATCCATCAAAAAAATGAATGGATAAACAAAATGTGGTATATAGATGCAACTGAATAGTATTCAACAGTAAAAGGGAAAGAAGTCTTGAAGCATGTGACAACAGGGATGAACCTTGAGGACATTATGCTAAGTGAAATATGTCAGATGCAAAAGGAGCTAATCGTAATACGTAAACTCATAGACACAAAATATAGAAAATAGGTTACCAGAATATAGACTGAGGCTAAAGAATGGGGAGCAGTTGCTTAATATATGCAGAATGCTTAGTGAGGGTGAACTTAAATATTTGGAAATGGATAGAGGTGATGGAAAGACATTATTGTGAGAATAATTAAAAAGTGCTGAATGGCGTAAGAGTGTGGTGGAAAGAGTAAGTTTAGAGTTATGTATGTTCCCAGTAGGAAAGTTGGAGGTTAAACCATGAGAATGTATAACAGTGTAGAGGGGTGTACTGGTTTGAATCTGTGGTATACCCCAGAAAAGCCATGTCTTTTAATCTTCATTCTGTATTACTGGGTGGGAGATTTTTTATTATCCATGGAGATGTGGCCCACCCAATTGTGGGTGGTAACTTTTGATTAGGTAGTTTCCATGGACATGTGTCTCCACCCTTTCAAGGTGGGGTTGCTTACTAGAGACCTTTAAGAGGGAACCATTTTAGAAAAAGCTACAGAGCCCACTCAGCCAGAAACCTTTGGAGATGAAGAAGGAAACACCGCTGGGGGAGCTTCATGAAACAAAAAGTCAAGAAAGAAAGTAGCAGACTTCTGCCACGTGCCTTTCCAGCTGAGAGAGAAATCCTGAACTTCATTGGCCTTTCTTGAGTGAAGGTAACCTCTTCTTGGTCCCTTAATTTGGATATTTTCATAGCCTTGCCTTAATTTGGACATTTTCACAGCTTTAGCACTGTAAACCTTCAACTTAATAAATTCCCCTTTTTAAAAGCCACTCTGTTTCAGGTGTATTGCATTCTGGCAGCTTGGAAACTACAACAAGTGGTATATAGGAAAAAATGTACCAATTGAATGGACTATAGTTAACAGTAATGTTTTAATACTCTTCCTTTAGCAGTAACAAATGTAGCACACCAACATTATAGGTCAATTATATGGGGAATAAGGATTATGGGAGGATTAGGGTTTTCTTTTTATTTCTTTTCTGGAAAAATGAAATTTTTCTAAATTTGATCATGGTGCTGTACACCCAACCATGTGATGATTCTGTGAACCAGTGGTTGTATACTTTGGATGGTCCCTATGCTGTGTGAATATTTCCATAAAATTGCACTTAAAATGATAAGATCTCCTCTCAGAAAAGAAAGGAGAAAAAAATGAAGAAGCGACTAAGACATCCTCAGACAAACAAAACTGAGTAAGAACATCATAACAGGATTGGCCCTACAACAATGATAAAGGGAGTACTTCAGACTGAAACAAAAGGACATCCTAAAGTGATTCAAAGCACCAGAAAGACCTGTGATAAAAGTAACAATTTGGATAATTATAAATGTAAGACTATTGTACTCTATTATTTGGCATGTAACTCCATTTCTTATTTTCTACAGGTGCTAAAACACAAATGCCAAAAAAGTAAAACTAAGTCTAGTTTTAGACATACAATGTACATTATATATGTGGTAACAAGTGAAAAAATGTTGGGAATAAAGAAGTAGACTGGCATAATATATCAGCCCACTATTGTAGTTACACCAGTGTCAGAACAAATATAATTATTATATATTTAAGGTGTTAAATTTTATCCCTATGATAACCACAAGAAAAACAGATAAAAAACATATCCAGTTAGAAATCAAAAGTCATTCAATATGATTCAACACATGAAAACAAATAAATAGAAAAGTAAGCTTTAACAGAACTGATGACAAAAATGATGTAAAAATATCAAATTCTAAATAAGTAAATGACATAAGACCTATATTATCAGAAGTAGCTTTAAATGCAAATGGTTTAAACACTCCAGTCATAAAGCAGAGATTGGCAGAATGGGGGGAAAAAATTACCCTACTATATGCTATCTGCAAGAGACTCACCTTAAAGCCAAAGATGCGAGCAAACTGACAGTAAAATGAGAAGAAAAATATACCATGTAAATAGTGACCAAAAGAATGTGATTTGGTTATACTAATGTCAGATAAAATAGACTCTAAGTGAAAAACGGTTATGAGGGACAAAGATGATCATCACATACTGATAAATGAGAAAATTCCAAAGGCAGATATAGCACTTATAAGTGTATATGCACTTAACAGGAGAGCTGAAAATATACAGAGCAAATACTAGAAACTGGATGTTCTTCATTAATAGTAGGAGACTTTAATCCACCACTCACAATAATGGATAGAATATCTACCAATAAGATCAGTAAGGAAATACAAGACTTGAACAATACTCTAAACCAGCCAGACCCAACAAACATATATAGAACACTGGATCCAATAAAAACAGAATACACATTCTTTTTGAGAGCATATGGGTCATTCTCCAGAAATAGCACATAATGGGACCCAAAAAATGTCTCAATAGAAAGGGAGAAAATTCAGCTTCCCCAAGTGGAGAATTCTTAATATTCTCACAAGCAGTGTGGACAGCCAAAGCAATAGGCTGAGCCCCCAATCTTGAGGTTTGTTCATATGAAACTTAACCCCACAAAAGATAGGTCAAGCATACTTAAAATTAAGCCTAAGAGTCACCCCAAGAGAACCTCTTTTGTTGCTCAGATGTGGCCTCTATCTCCAGCCAACACAACAAGCAAACTCACCACCCTCTCCCTGTCTGCATGGGACATGACTCCCAGGGGTGTGGACCGTCTTGGCAACGTGGGACAGAAATCCTAGAATGAGCTGGGACTCAGCATCAAGGGATTGAGAAAATCCTAGAATGAGTTGGGACTCAGCACCAAGGGATTGAGAAAACCTTCTCGACCAAAAGAGGGAAGAGTGAAATGAGACAAAATAAAGTATCAATGGCTGAGAGATTCCAAGCAGAGTCAAGAGGTTATCCTGGAGGTTATTCTTATGCATTAAATAGATATCAACTTGTTAGTCAAGATGTAATGGAGAGGCTGGAGGGAAGTGCCTGAAAATGTAGAGCTGTATTCCAGCAGCCATGCTTCTTGAAGATGATTGTATAATGATATAGCTTTCACAATGTGACTGTGTGATCATGAAAACCTTGTGTCTGATACTCCTTTTATCTACCTTATCACAGGACAAGTAAAACATATGGAATAAAAATATATAATAGGGGGAACAAATGTTAAAATAAATTTAATGGATTGAAATGCTAGTGATCAATGAAAGGGAGGGGTGGGGGTATGTATGAATTTTTTCTGTTGTCTTTTTTTTTCTTTTTCTGAATTGATGCAAATGTTCTAAGAAATGATCATGATGATGGATGTGCAATTATGTGGTGATATTGTGAATTACTGATTATATATGTAGAAAGGGATGATCATATGTTATGAATGTTCATGTTGTTTGTTGTTATATTTTTTAAAAAATTAAAATTAATTTAAAAAGTCTCAATATATTAAAAGTATGGAAATCATACAATGTACAATTACCACAACAGACTGAAGCTAGAATTCAATAACAGAGTGAGAAAAGAAAAGTCATAAATATGTGTAAATTAAACAACATATTCTTAAACTACCAATATGTTAAAGAGAAAATAAAAATGAAATATATTGAGGTGAATGAAAATGAAAATACAAAAGGCCAAAACTTATGGGATGTAGGTAGGACAGTGTTGAGAGGGAAATTAATTGTTCTAACTTCTTACCTTAAAACAAAGGAGAATTCACAGCCCCTTCCAACAATGAAAAAATTAGAATGGTCATGGAACAAATACTCCCAAAGAGTGAGGTAGAAAGATCAAAGGTGATGGTGGAGTTATACAGGAAATTCAATAACAGAGAAGATAAGGTTTAACAAACAAATATTATTGCTGAATCATTAAATTGATATTTCTTTTAGTCTCCAGTATCTTAGAGCAGCTAGAAGTAAAACCTGAAATTGTGGAATTGTAACCCATGTCAAACTCTGAAATATGTTCTACAACTAATTGTTGTGCTGTGCTTTGAAACTTATTGCTTTTTTTTGTATACATGTTATTTTTCACAAAAAAGAAAAAAATGATTTTTTAATCATCATTGTGATGATAAAAAAAAAATTTTAAGCCTTCTATCCTCCTATATTCTGGAGAAGCTAGAAGGAAAAATCTGAGATGATGGTATGGTAGACTGTGATTAACTCTGGGATCTGTCCTGTAACTATTTGTTGAAGAGCGTTTTGAAAACTATTGTTTTTTTTTCTTTCTTTGCTTTGTATATATGTTATATTATACAACAAAAAAGTTAAAAAAGAAGAGAAAGACTTCAAGTCACAGACCTAACCTCAAAACAGAAAGAACTAGAAAAAGAAAAGCAAACTAAACCCAAGCATGCAGAAGAAAGAAATAACAAAGATTAGAACAGAGATAAATGAAATAGAAAACAAAGTAAATTCATAAACAGAATCAACAAAACTGAAAAAAAAAGGTTCTCAAAAAAAATCAACACACTAGAAAAATCTTTAGCTAGAATGACAAAGAAAAAAAGAGAGGGTACTGAAAATGCAAATTGGAAATGAAAAGGGAGAAAATACTGTTGACCAGGCTGAAATAAAAAGAAATCTAAGTGGAAGCTGTGAACAACTATATGCCAACAATTTATGTAACTTAGGTGAAATCGACAAATTCTTAGAAACACACAAACTACCTACATTGATTCAAGAAGAAATAGGCATTCTCAAAAGACCAATTACTAGTTAAGATACTGAATCAGTAATTTAAAAAACCCACCCAACAAAGTAAAGCCCAGCTGTCTCTCTAAGCCAATTCTGCGAGTAAAATCACTGCCCTCCCCCTTATGTGGGACATGATTCCCAGTGATGACCTGGGCTGGAATCATGTGATTGCAAAAGGCTTCTTTGCAAAAAGGGGGAGAGAAATGAAAAAAAAGTTACAGTGGCAAGAAATTTCAGATAGAGTCAAGAGCATATTCTGGAGGTTATTCTTATGCACTATATAATGTACTTCTTTAGCTTTTAGTGTATTAGAATAGCAAGAAGTAAATACTGGAAACTATTGAATTGTAATCCCAAAGTCTGGATTCTTGAAAATGATTGTATAGCTATATACATTTTATGGTGTGATGATGTGATTGTGATAACCTTGTGACTGACACTCCCTTTATCAAGTGTACATGAATAGATGAGCAATAAATAAGGAAAAAATAAATAAATAATAAGGGACTATAAGGGGTATGGGATATTCTGGCTGTTATGTTTTATTTTTATTATTATTTTTTGGAGTAATGAAAGTGTTCAAAAACTGATTGTGATGGTGAATGCACAGCTATAAGATGATACTGTGAACTACTGACTGTACACTTTGGATGATTATATGATATGTGAATATATCTCAATGAAAACAAAAAGTGAAGCCCATGAAAAGATGGTTTCTCAGAGGAATTCTACCAAACATTTCATGAAGACTTAACTCCAACTCTACTCAAATTCTTCCCAAAAATTGAAGAGGAGGTAATACTCCTTAACTCATTCTGTGAAGCCATCAGCACTCTCATACCAAAATCATATATATATATACCATAAGAAAAGAAAACTATGTATAATTATTTCTTATTAACATAGATGCCTAAAACATTTACAAAATACTAGCAAACCAAATCCAAAGGGATATGAAGAGAATTAATCACCATGGTCATGTGGGATTTAACCCTAGTATTCAAGGTTGGTTCAACAAAAGGAAATCAATCAATTATTGTAGTACACCACATTAACACAGTGAAGGAAAAAATACATCATCATCTCAATTGACACAGGGAAAGTATTTGAAAAAATACAGCACCCTTTCTTGACAAAAAATTTAGAACACTAGGAATAGAAGGGAAATTCCCCCACCCCACGATACAAGACACGTATGAAAAGCCCACAGCTAACATCCTCCTTAATAGTGAAAGCCTGAAAGCTTTCCCTCTAAGATCAGGAAGAGGACAAGGATGTACACTGTCACCATTATTATTCAACATTGTACTGAAAGTTCTTGCTAGAGCAATTAGGCAAGAAAATAAATAAAAGGCATCTGTGCTGGTTTGAAGCTATTATGTACCCCAGAAAAGCCATGTCCTTTAATCCTTATTCAGTATTGCTGGGTGGGAGACTTTTTATTATTTCCATGGAGATGTGACCAATCCAATTATGGGTCATAACTTTTGATTGGATGGTTTCCATGGAGATGTGTCTCCACCCATTCAAGGTGGGGTTGCTTACCGGAGTGCTTTAAAAGGGAACAATTTGGGAAAAAGCTCAGAGCAACAAAAGCCACCAGAACCATCAGAGCCAACAGAACAGTCAGAGCTCTGGGAGAGCCATTGAAGAGAAAGCTAGCAGATCTTGCCATGTACCTTCCCTGCTGAGCGAGAAACCCTGAACATCATCGACCTTCTTGAACCAAGGTATCTTTCCCTGAATCCAATAGATTGTGCATTTTTATAGTCTTTTTTAATTTGGACATTTTTATGGCCTTAGAACTGTAAACTTGCGACTTCATAAGTTCCCCTTTCTAAAAGCTGTTTTGTTTCTCCTATATTGCATTATAGCAGCTTGCAAACTAGAACATCATCCACATTGGAAAGGAAGAAAACAAATATTCTCTATGTGCAGTTGATGTGATCCTACATATAGAAAATCCTGAAAAATATATAACAAATTTCCTAGAGCTAATATATGAATTCAGCAATGTGGCAGGGTACTACATCAACACCAAAAATCAGTAGTGTTTCTATTCACAAGCAATGGACAATCAGAACAAGAATTCAAGAAAAAAATTTAATTTACAATAACAATTAAAAGAATAAAATATCTAGAAAAAAATCTCATTGAGGATATGTTTTAGTTTGTTAAGCTGCTGGAATGTAATATACCAGAAATGGAATGTCTTTTAAAAAGGAACTTATTAAGTTGCAAATTTATAGTTCTGAGGCCATGAAAATGACCAAAGTAAGGCTCCAAAAGGTTACCTTTACTCAAGAAAGGTTGATACCATCCAGAAGAGGTCCATCAGCTGGGAAGTCACATATTTGGCATCTGCTAGGGTTTTTGGGTTCTGGACACCTCTCTGAGCTGGGAGGGCAACATGGCAATTTGCTAGCTTTCTCTCCTCACTTCATAAGGCTTCCCTGGAGATGCCTTCCTTCCACAACTCCAAAGGTCTCTGGCTGTGTGGGCTTCATTGGTTTTGTAGCCTTTTCCAAAAACAGTTCTCCCTTAAAGGGCTCCAGAAAGCAACTTCCCCTTGAATGGGTTGCAACACATTTCCATGAACACCATCTAATCAAAAGTTACCACACACAATTGGGTGGGTCAGATCTTCATGCAAACAATCAAAAATATCCCACCCAGCAATACTGAATGAGGATTAAAAGACTTGGCTTTTCTGGGGTACATAATAGCTTCAAACTGGCACAAGATGTAAAGGATTTGCACATAGAAAACTAGAAAATATGGCTAAAAGAAATTTAAAAAGACCTAAATAAATGGAAAGATATTCCATGTTCAAAGATTGGAACACTAAATATAATTAATATGTCAATATGACTAGCAGCAATTTGTGGTTCATGCAGTCCCAATTAAAAGTCCTTACAACCTACTTTACAGAGATGGAAAAACCAAACATCAAATTTATATGAAAGATGAAAGGCCTTGAATATCTGAAGCCATCTTGAAAAGGAAGAATGAAGTTGAAGGATTCAGAGTTCTTGATCTTAAAGCATATTGCAAAGTCACAATAATCAAAGCAGAATGGCACTGGCACAGGAGCAGACATATATACCAATGTAATAGAATTGAGAGCTCAAAAATCAACCCTCACATTTATGGCCAACTGATTTTTGACAAGTTGCAAAAACTATTCAATTGGGAAAGAATAATCTCTTCAAAAACAGTGTTGGGTAAACTGAATCTCCATTTGCAGAAAAAAATAAACAGGATCTTTATATCATACATTTTATAAAAATCGACTCTAAATGGATCAAAGACCTAAATAAGAGAGCTGGAACTATCAAACTCCTTGAAGAAACCATAGTGAAGCATCTTCATGATTTTGTGTTAGGCAATGATTTCTTAGACTTTGCATACAAAGCACAAGTAAAAAAAAGAAAAAATATATATAATTGGGACCTTATCAAAATGAATAACTTTTGCTCTGCAAAGGATTTTATCATGAAAGTAAAATGACAGCCTAAATAAAGGAAGAAAATATTTGGAGGCCACATATCTGATAAAGGAGTAATACTCAGCTGACAAAGAGAAAGCCTTCAACTTTATAACAAAAAGACAAAGAACACAGTTAAAATGGTCAAAAGACTTGAATAGACATCTAGCCAAGGAAGATATGCAAATGGCCAGAAAGTACACAAAAAGGTGGTCAAAATAATTAGCCATCACGTAAATACAAAGCAAAACCACAATGATATGCAATTTTGCACCCATTAAAATAGCTGCTATTAAAAAAGAAAGTAATAAGTGTTAGAGAGGATATGGAGAAATACAAACACTCATTTATTGCTGATGATAATGTAAAATGATGTAGCCATTGTAGAAGACCGTTTTGCATTTCCTGTGAAACCTAAGTAAAGATCTACCATAAGACCCCAGCAATCCTACTTCTTCATCCATACCCAAAATAGTTGAAATCTCGAACACAAGCAGATATTTGCACAATGATGTTCATATGAGCATTATTCAAAATTACCAAAAGATTGAAGCAACCAAAGTGTATCAACTTAATGGGTAAATAAAATGCGGTATATGCATATGTGCTGGTTTGAAACTGTTGTGTACCCCAGAAAAGCACGTTCTTTAATCCTGATTCAATACTGTTGGGTGGGATCTTTTTTATTAATTTGTTTCCATGGAGATGTGACCCACCCAATTGTGGGTGGGACCTTTTGATTAGGTGGTTTCCATGGAGATGCGTCTCTACCCATTTAAGGTGAGTCCCTTACTTGAGTCCTTTAAGAGGGAACCATTTGGAAAAAGCTTCAGAGCCTACACATAACAGATACTTGAAGATGCAGAAAGAAATACCCCTGGGGAAGTCATTTGAAATGAGAAGCCAGGAGAGATATCTAGCAGACATCACCATGTGCCTTCCCAGCTGACAGAGAAATCCCAACCATTGGGCCTTTCTTGAGTAAACGTATCTTTCTCTGGATGCCTTAATTTGGACATTTTTATGGGCTTAGAACTAAACTTGTAACTTAATAAATTCACTTTATAAAAACCAATTAACTTCTGGTATATTGCATTCAGGCAGCTTTACTAACTAATACAACACACAATGGAACATAATTCAGTTGTAAAAAGGAATGAAGTCTTTATATATGGGACAACATTGATCAACCTTGAAGACATCATGTTGAATGAAATAAGCAGACACAGAAGGACGAATATTGTCTGATCTTACATATTCAAAACAATTAGAATAAGCAAACTCATAGGGTCAGAATCTAGAATATAGCATATTAGTGGGTGGGGTGGAGATAGGGAATGGGAAGTTAAGGCTGAAAATGTACATGATTCATATTTTGGACGTTGAAAATATTTTGAAAGTGGAGAGTGGTGATGATAGCACAATATTGCAAATGCAATTGACAGCACTGAGAGATATATCTAAAATGATTAAAAGAAGATATATTTTATAGTAAATATTATAACAGAATGAAATTTTAAAATGTAATCCATGGAACTATACTACACAAACTGAATCCTAAAGTATTCCATAGACTGTAGTTAATAGTAGAATTCTAAAAGTGTATTATCATCAATTGTAGCAAATGTTCCATGCCAATGCAAGGTGTTAGCCAGGGGGTGGTATATGGGAATCATGTATTTTATACAAGATTGTTTTGTAAACCCACAACCTCTCTAATGTAAACGTTTTTATCAAAGAATTGGCAATGTATGCAAGGTGTGAAGATCCAAACCAATTTATTGGTGGATAGTAAAGCCATCAGTTACCTGTTTGAGAAAAGTAGTTCAAAGACAAGAATCTGATAATTCACAAGAATGGGCTTGTGTTAGTTTGCAAGCTTTCAGAATGTGACATACAAAAACTGGAGCAGCTTTGATAAATGGGAATTTAGTAAGTTACAAGTTTACAGTTCTAAGCCTATGGAAATGTTCAAACTAAGGCATCATGAAGAGAAACCTTAATTGAAGAAAGTCTGATACATCTGGAACACACCTGTCAGATGGGAAGGCACCTAATACATTACTTCTGGGCTCCATTGCTTTCACCCCCTTTTCCTGTGGAGCTTCCTCACTTTACTTCTCCAGGGATGTTTTTCATCTCTTGCTTCCCTTGGCTCTCTCCAGGCTCTGGCTTGCTTAACACTTCATGACAATGTTTCCTGGGTTCCAAGCATCTCTAAACATCCATGTTTCTGTTCTCTATGTGTCTACATCTGTGTCAGCTCTGCTGTGAAGTTTCTATCAACTCTGAGTCTTGTGTCATTTCTCTAGGCTCTGTCTTTTCTGTTGTTTCTGACTCTCTCCAAAATGTTTCCTCTTTTTAAGGATTCCAGTAATCTAATCAATACTCACCTGTAATAGGTGGAGCCATAGCTCCATCTAATCAAAGATCACAGCTGTGTGTGCCACATCTCCATGGAGATAATCTAATAAAGTTTCCCACCTACAGTGCTCAATAGGGATTAAAAGAAATGGCTGCTTCTGCAAGATTGGATCCGTGTTAAAACATGGCTTTTTGGAGATACATAATATTTCCAAGCAGGCACATTCTAGCGCTTGGACCCTAAAAAAGACATGTTTTTCCCATATACAAAACATACTCACTCCATTACAATGTCACAAAGCTTTAAACCATTTCAGTAACAAAACAAATACAATATAAGGTTAAAACCAGTACAAAGTTTCATCAAATTTTTTTACAGACATGGTCTGTTTTAAGGCAAAGATTTTCCTCTGGTTCTGGATCTGTGGAACTTGAATTTTATCTTCTGCCAATATATGAAGGGGTGACAGTCATAAGATACATGTTCACATTTCCATAGAGAGAAATTGGAAGGACCACAGGACTCACTGGACACAAACTGCTCCTAAAACCTGCAGGGCAAACTCCATTAGATTTCACAGTATAAGACTCACTTATCCTTTGCATTTTAGAAAGCAGAGGTCTTAACCTTTCTGAGGGCCTACACAATTGTTTTGTTCTCTCCAAATGCTGGTGTGGAATTGGCAAATTTGGAGGACATTGAGTGGACAACCTTTTCTGGCCTCCACCTTTTCCAAGCATTGGAGCCTCACCTGAGCACTCTGCCAACTCTGGGGCACACACTCAATTCCTCCAGAACAAGGGGTTGCAGCCAGGCTCCCTCCAATCCCTATTTATGCACTCCATCCTCTCCGATGTCTGAGGTGGCACACCCCATCTTGAGCAGCAAAGCAGAAGACCCCACCCTGGTTTCCAGGGCAAATTCACTCTCTCCACACATATGGGTCAATTCACTCTCCTGACCTGAGGCTTCCTGGCTCCAGATTTTAAATTCCATATTTCTGCCTCTGAAACTACTTTTCTTCCAACTTTCTCTTTTTCTGTCCATTTTTGTCTAGACTGGCAATGGTTCTGTTTATACAGATCCCACAACACTCTTATTGGTTTTCTATGCAGTAAGCTGTCATCATGCTCATCAGACAAAAGGACTTTCCACAAATCCTTCCTGGATAACTCTATCTCAAATTCTTGCATGTCCTGTAATGCAAAGACATCCTCTGACTTTTTCCATGTTTGGTCAAATGCTCATGTGGGACACTACTTTCTAGGGTCATCTTTTCTGGAAGCCCAGAATTTTCCCAAACTCCAATTTCTGTTTTCTTTCTACCCTAGAATTCTATTCTCAACCCATCTCTTTCCTCTAACATTTTACTATAAGCTTCAAAGAGCAGCCAGACTAAATTTTCCATACTTCTACCAACAATATCTTCAAAGCAATTCTTCCTTCTCAATAAAAGTCCTCACAACTCTTCCAGAGTCTTCCCCTTATCCATTTAAAAAGCTGTTCCAAAATGTTTGTTATTTGCAAACTGCAACAGCACCCCACTTCTGGTACCAAAATCTGTGTTCCTTTACAAGCTGTAAGAATGCTATATACTAAAACTAGACTTTTGAAAGGGAGGATTTAATAAGTTACCAGTTTACAGTTGTAAGCTTATGGAAATATCCAAACTAAGGTATCCAGGGAATTGGATGAAGAAAGGCAGATACATCTGGAACACCTCTGTCACCTAAAGATGGTACACTGCTCTGTTGCTCCTGAGCACCATTATTTTTAGCCTCTGCTTCTGTGGAGGTTCCTCACTTTACTTCTCCAGGTATGCTTTTCATCTCTTGCATCCCTTGGCTCTCTCCAGGCTCTGGCTTGCTTAATAAGTCATGACAATGTCTGCTGGACTCCAAGCATTTCCAAACTTCCATGTCTCTGTTCTCCATGTGTCCACATCTCTGTCAGCTCTGCTGTGAAGTTTCTGTCAGCTCTGAGGCTTCTACCGTTCCTTTAGGCTCTGTCCTTTCTGTTGTTTCTGATTTTCTCCAAAATATTTCCTCTTTTAAGGGCTTCTAGTAATCTAATCAAGACCCACCTGGAATAGGTGGAGTCACATCTCCATCTAATCAAAAGCCACACCCACAATTGTGCATGTCACATCTTCGTGGAGAACATCTAATCAAGTTTCCAACCTACAATACTGAGTAGGGATTAAAATAAATAGCTGCTTCCACAAGATTGGCTCTAGATTAAAACATGTTTTTTCTCAGTAGATAACATTTCAAACTGGCACAGTTTTCCATTGAAACATAAAATTTTCTCTCCATAGTCCTTTGATCAAAGATAATCTCAAAGCAAGATTATTCTTGATCAAAATATGAGGCTGGTCTCATAAGGATGACCTGATTGTATTTACATAAATGAAGCAAGAATAGTGATTTACTATACGGAACTTTTAAAGACTTCTTTGTTGGAAGTTTTTATAAGGAATTTTAGATTAGACTAGTAAAAGTCTCTTGAAGCTAGGAATCCAAGCCAAAAAAAATCACCACCAGATATCACATGCAGTACCTATTGATTTAGGTGAATTCCTCTCTTCTCAATGTCCCTTAAACACCTTAAGTTTCCTACCAGGAAACTTTCTACCTGCAATTTTGGATATTGGAAAATTTCAGTTTTTCCAACAGGTCTTTGTAAGTATTGGTTCCATCTAGTCAACCTTAACTCCTTAAAAGTGTCTCATCATATATGATTATATGAGAATCGTTTTCATATATATATATCACTCAAAGTCTTGGCTTTGTAACCTCTGTTTCCAATTATTTCCTGTTAATGTGGAGGACATATTCTTTTGAGCCTATGCAAATAATTATATTGCCATGAAAATAAAAAATATTCATTGAGTTTCCAAATTCTAAAATCATCAGACAGGGAGAAAAAGATAGCTTTCTCTTATCTTTCTGTAGTCTACTAAATTATGAGTTATAGATAGCTTAAGAGACAGGAGGGTTCCTTATATCCAGATAATAGACTATTAAGGATTCAGTAGTATTCCAAGCAAACACATAATCATCCTTCCTCAATTCATTAAGTCCTATGTAGTTAATTATTGTTCCTTTCAATTTTGTGGCAGCACTCTCATGAACCTACTCCACTATAGTTCTGGAAATCCCAACTCAGTCCAGAGGCATGGTCTCAAAGTTAATTATGCAAAACCATCAGAAGTCTGTGGCCCAAGATTACCTGTCATAGTCCTTTTCATGAGGCTTTGAGATAGTTCCTTCTGGTCGAAGATTAAGCACTCAGGATCTTAGCTTATTGCAAGCACTTTCAAGGAAGCATCAGTAAAAAGAAAAAATAGCTATCAGTGGATGACAAAAAGCTTAACATGGTTGAGATTAAAGACATGATGAGAGTTCATTATGAATCTAATGCAATTGACAGGGGAATTTGGTTGTGTGTGTGGATGCAACATTTTTTTAAAAAATAACTGAAATTATGACCAATAACAATATACTGTTGTTGCTTAATATCAAGCAAGGCAACATCAGGAGTTTCAAGAATAGTGAGGACATTGACAAATCTCTAGAAACTTTATACAATTTCTGAAGTATTTATATCAATATTTCACCCATACTAATGTAACCAAGGGACGATAAAGCAATTCTCATTTAATAGCAGTTCCCATGCAACACATAACATATCACTTAAAACTAAATTTCTTGAACCTCTCTTTTTATAAAATGACAGATCCTTTCTGATTTTCCAAGTGCACTCTGCTTATTGTATTTCTGAGTCTTCTTGATTATGAGTATGTTTATTTTTAACTAAACATACTGCCATGCTGGAGGTCTGGAGTTCGATCCCTGGTGCCTCCTGCCCATATGCAAATTTAAAAAAAATAAAAATAAAAAAATAAAATGTATACAACCATTGAAAACAGATTTTATGTTATATATTTTAATGATAAATAATTAACCTGTAAAGATTGAACTCTTTTTAATACATTATTTTTTCTTTTATTTTTATTTTGGAAGATAAAAACAACTCCCACAATAATTTTAAGTTAATTAAAATTTGAAGAATATCAAACAAACTCAATCCCAAGTATTTCTATTATCCTTTTGTAAAATGAAATAACAAATCAGGTGACCAATCCAAGAAACCCAAAGAAAATACAGGCATAAAAAATCATCATAATTTTATTATTCTGAATTTGGGAACTGAATTTGCCAAATAGAAATGTCAGAGGAAACAAGATATGTACATACATCTCAACAGCTTAAAAGCAAGTAATACTTACCACTAATATTTTGAAAACACATTAACAAGCAACAATAAGGACCTGTTGTGAGCTGCATTTTGTGCCTCAAAGTGATATGTTGAAGTCCTAACCTCTGATATTTGTGAATGTGTCCATATTTGGATATAGGGTTTTTGCAGACATAATTAGTTAAATTATGGTTTATAAAATTGATAGATGAACAAACAGGTGGAAGGATTGACTGAAATACAGATAGAATGATCCACAAAATGTGACAAAATGTTAAATCTGGTAGATCTAGGTTATCTGTCTTAGGGTGGGTGGAAATTCTCTGTATGGGTTTTGTATTATTTTTGTAACTGTCTTGTAAGCTTGAAATTATTACAAAATAAAAAGTTTAAAGTCAGGTCATGCAGGATCATAGTATGCCATAAACATAATGATGATGTCCTTTTAAGAAGGACATGGGAACACTCAGACAAGTAGACACAAAGAGGAAGAAAATGCCCATATTAAGGAAAAAGTAGATATCGGACCTATGCTGCTGCAAGCCCAGAAATATCTGGAGCCACCAGAAGCTAAGAAAAGATAAGAAAACCTTTTCCCTAGAGCCTTGAAAGGGAGTTCAGCCCTGTCAATACCTTGATTTTGGAGTTCAAACCACCAGAAATGTGAAAGAATAAATTTTGGTTGCTTTAAGGTGCACAGTTTGTAATCCTTTGCTTCAGATGTCCTAGAAATCTATTTGAGAAATTTAACATTTTTTTTCAAAAATAAGGAACATTTTTAAAGAAGATTTATGTGTAAACCAGAAATACAGTGGGTTTCCAGAATATTTCAATAAAAAATAGTAATTTCTGTTTTCCGGGTACATAATAACTTGGTCTTTTAACAGAAAGAAAACTCAAATTCTGATTTTACTTTTGCTATGCCATTCATGTAATAATTTACAGTAAAGGATTAATAAGCCTCCTTTATTTACAAACTTAATCTAGTTTTATATTGATGTTTTTAGACATATATATGTCTAAAATATATATATATTTTATTATATATATATTATATATATATACATCCAAACAGTTATGTGATAAATATAAAACTCCAATCCTATCCTTAAAATATAATAAAACCAGCCCTCTACATGATGCTAGATGAATGCAGGTGACTGAAGGATGCACTGACAGAGAAATAGAATGGCAAATGATGGTGTGTACTTATGAATGAAGGCTGTGCTGCTACAAAAAGGAACATTGTCATGAGGCATGCAATGATGTGAATAAACATGTGGGATATTGGGTGAGACAAAATAAGCCAGAAACAAAAAAACAACAGTAGTATGGTCACCTTTAGAAGATGCTTATAAGAAAACAAGGGCCTAGATTGCAAGCTTTTATAGCAGGCCCATAAAGTCTGGAGTGGTGATTATTATTTCTGGCTTTTGAGAGGCTGTTTTGTATATATATAATCTGATATTTATAGATAAGAATGAAGCCAAACAGTTTGGGGTTAAAGTAATTTAGAACATAGGGGTAAGGAAGACAATTCCATATTTTAGAATCACACATACTTTTTGAGACCAATGGAAGAAAGATTTATTTGATCTGGAAATGAAATTTCCGGTGGTGCATAATCAAATTCAACTTATCTGTGTAGCTCATTTGAACAACTGAAACACAGAGAACACAGAATAAGAAAGAGGTGCTTTAATTCTGTAGAGATTATTGTAATGCCTGGAAAAGTCCTAGAGTATATTAAACAGATAATCAAAAAAAACATTGGCAAAGTCCCCTGAGGGAGGGGAGAAAGACTATGGAACTATTAAACCTTACCATCAGGGAATCCCCTGATACTGTGTCAAACTTTAGGGACACCCAAATCAATAAGACATGCCATTGATCATGAGACTTACCCTTCTGAAGCTTATGCAGATATCATAGAAGTTTAGACTACCTATAGGCATGCCTAAGGGTTACTTCTGGAGGACCTCTTTTATTGCTCAGATTGGCCTCACTCTCTCTAATCCCAACTCTGCAAGTGAAATCATTGCCTTCCCCCCTACATGGGATATGACATCCAGGGGTGAAAGTCTCCCTGGTGATGTGGGAGAGGATTCCCAGGGATAAATCCAGACCTGGCACCTTGGTATGAACAATTCTATCCTGATGAAAAGGGGAAAATAACTGTAACTAATAAAGTATCAGTGGCTGAGAGAGTTTTTCAAATAGAGTCAAGAGGCTACTCTGAGGTTGCTATTATGCAAGCTTCAGGTAGACCTTGCTACCTATCATAACCTGCCAATCCCCAACCAGGGCCATTCCAGCCAATCCTAAAGAACACCTAGGGCAATATATAAGATTCTACAATGGTTCCACGCACTAGAGTAACTTGCCAGAAACCTACAACCTCCAGATGAGTCCCTGGTCCACATAAGTCTTGAAACCTAGCTCAGCCTCTCCAGAACATCAAATAGTTCCATCTCCCTATCCCATATTAGAGATAGACACGTCCAATATCAAAAATTTAGAATTGCCATAGCCCAGACAACTCCAATGAGAAGTATGGAAAGATCAAAGGTGATGGTAGAATTATACATAGAAGATAGGACTTAACAAGTAAATATGAATGCTGAATCATTAACTTGATATCTCTTTTAGTCTCCAGTATTTTAGAAAAGCTAGAAGTAAAAACCTAAAATTGTGAAATTGTAACCCGTGCCAAAGTCTGAAATATGTTCTACACATAATTGTGGTGCTGTGCTTGGAAATTTATAGCTTTTTTGTATATATGTTATGGTTCACAAAAAAAGGAGAAAAAATTCAATTATGATGATAAAAAAGCATATAAGCCCTCTAGCCTCTTATATTCTGGAGCAGCTTGAAGGAAAAATAAGAGAGGATCATATGGTCACCCATGACAAACTCTGGGATCTGTCCTGTGACCACTTTTTGAAGAATGCTTAGAAAACTATTGCTTTTTTATTTCTTTGCTTTGTATAGATGTTATACTATACAATAAAAAGTTAAAAATATATAATAAATCCTATAGTATATGAGATGAAACAATGTGTACGTTATGTTGAATTTATCACCATTAAGACTGTAATAATTCCTTAAATAAATGAGGAGACATATCCATTATCTCCTATGTGTTCTTTTTGCTCTATAATTATTGTACCTAGTATGAACTCAACAATTAATGTTTGCCAGAATCAAACAAATAATCAAAATTTGTTTCCTTACAGAGAAAATCTAGAAGCCAGAAAACCAAAAATGATATAGCTATTTTTCTTCATGACCATGTGTTTCATATTACATATATAAATTTTAATGTAGCAATACTGAACATATATTGATATCCAAATGTTTTATTCATCCTGTTAATTTATAGCTATTCACTGAGTAAGGAATAAAGGAAATGAAAGCTATGCTTAATAATCAAGGTTTTATGCACTTTTCTTTCTTAGAAATTGTCCAGATAGCCAAAGAATATTTGCAAATTAGATCAATTTAATATTAATCTAGCTAAGAATTTAAAGTTAACTGAAGATCTGGAAATTAAAATTTAAGCCAACACAGTAAATCATTATGACTTGTAGTATTATAGAAGCCTACACGATTAAACTCTTTAAAATATATCCATTTTGCAAATTCACTTAAACATAATATTATATTTTGGTAATTTAAAACTATTTGTAGAAACAATAATAATAATTTACTTGAACTATAAACCATACAGAACATTAAAATATTTAAATCTTGATAAATTAAACTTGTCATACTAACCTTAACATTGTAACTTTATTACTATTAATATGGTGATAAAATCAGGGAGAAGGCATAAAATTTATTAAGCGAACATTTAATCACTCCAATTTGTCTAAATGAATCTTTTTATTGGGAATATTACATGTATAATTTTGTAATAAAATTTATAATTCTCTTTACTCTTGAAATCATCCCCAAACCTCTGAGGCTCTCATTTTATTGCTTACTTTGTTACCTAGCAACCTAGGCTGTTCTTTGAAGTCATGTTAAATTTTTCATCTGAGTTACAGTTTTAGTAAGGAAAAAACTTTGAGAGCCAACATATTTAATGTAACCCAATGCAAATACTTTAATTTATTGAATATTTATCTGGACTAAACATATTCCTGGAATGTTCACACAAGGAAACCCCACTTTGACAAATACAAAAGAGAATATCAACAGGTGGTTTAACAATAATTGGAGTGAATACCAAGTACATGAAAACCATACTCTTAGAAAACTGATGTGTTATTCTATGAAGCATGGAAACAAAGGAGGGTGTGCTGGTTTGAAAGGATTTATGTACCCTAGAAAGGCCATGTTTTATTTCTAATCCCATTTTGTAAAGGAAGCTGTTTTTGCTAATCCCTATTCAGTACTGTATGTTGGAAACTTTAATTAGATCATCTCCATGGAGATGTGACTCAATCAAGTGTGGGTATTAAACCTGATTAGGTGAATATGTGTTTCCACGCAATCCAGATGGGTCTTGATTAGTTTACCAGAATCCTATAAAAGAAGTATTTTGGAGAAGAGCTTCAGAACATTGCAGAACCATGAAGCAGAGAGTCCTCCAGCCAGCAACTTTTGGAGATGAATAAGAAAAATGCCTCCCAGGGAGCTTCATGAAACAAGAGGCCTGCCTGGAGAGAAACCCAGCAGACACTGCCATGTTTGCCATATGCCCTTCCAGCTGAGAGTGAAATGCTGAGTGCCATCAGCCTTCTTGAACCAAGATATCTTTCCCTGGATGCCTTAGATTGGACATTTCTATAGACTTATTTTAATTGGGACATTTTCTCAGCCTTAGAACTGTAAACTGGGAACTTATTAAATTCCCCTTTTTAAAAACCATTCTGAGTTCTTGTCTTGCCATGCTGGAGACCCTGGTTCGATTCCTGGTGCCTGCCCATGCAAAAAAAAAAAAAAGCCATTCTGTTTCTGGTATATTGCATTCTGGCAACTAGCAAACCAGAACAGAGGAAATTTTCAATTTTTTGAAATTCAGATCATTTTATTTAAATTGAAAACATTCTTAAAAGTGTATTTAGAGTGAATATATTTTTGTTAAAAAATCTTTAGTATTTCTAGGTAAGACAGATGTATTTCTAGATTAAGAAGTCCAGATTTGACTTTGGACTTCATTCTTTAAATTGTAAAGTATAGAGAAAAATATAGGTTATTTACAGAAAATATATCTACATATGTACTCAGAGGTACAAATTCTGTGAGAGAAAAGACATGCCACCATCTCAGAAGCAGTTCACAAAGACCTTAGTTTTTATTTTCTTGGATTTTAAGTATACCTAACATTCTTCTACATCCTTGAATTTAAATGTCTTATACAGAAATTTTATATTCTCTAACAAGAGGTACATCTGCAGACATACTGAGTGTTACTCTAAGAGTATGTGGAGTGGCTTTTGTGAAGAAGTTCATGTATCTCAGTGCAAAAGTTAGTTGAACTGACTCATTCATCACTATGGGTAACAACTTCCTCCTCTTTTATTGATATTACTCATTTGGGCCAACTTAATGTTCCCATTTCCAAGTTCTCCACTAGCAGAAAATTTCATTGCATCTTTTTCACAGGAAATTATAACAGCATTTCCAATATGACTGAGATCTTGGCATATATGTGCAAATTCACCTAAGAGCATCTTTACTACACAATTATACTCCTATTCTGGAATTTCACATCATTCAATATCAAAATCCATTAACTTCATTTCCCAGTCTGAAACTTTTTATTGACTCACTGCTTCAAATACTAGCACCAAAATGTCTGCATTATCTTCAGCCCTTAGTGTAATGTTGTTTTAGTTGCCAACACATTTTAGCAGTTAGGACATGCTTGTGAGGTTCACACTCATGGCCAAATTGCATTCACAACAGTACATGGCAAAGCCCTCAGAGCACAGGCTGAGCTGCACCAAATGAACATGGGATGTGTCCATGTTCCACAGGTTCACCACGCTAGAGCTGATGTCCCAGCAGGCATCATTGAAAAGGTCCTTGAGCACATCCAACACTTTCTTCAGGATAGAGTACTGCACCAGGTGGACGTCGAATGTGGTGGTGGAGTCAAAATGATGCAGTTACAGGAAGTAAGAAGGAAGTGTTAGTTGGCTTAAACTTGACAAAGATCTGAGTGAGCAGGAAAATGGAGCATGGGGAGCTTGGGACTGGGGGAAAGTGTGCTCAGATCCCTGTGTGGGCAACCATTTAATGGGCTCAAATTCTTAATGACAAAAGAGCATTTCACCTTTGACATTCATTTAACAGCAGAAAAAAAAATTGAAAGCCAATTATACATGAGATATACATTTATTTATTTATTTATTCATTTATTCATTTATTTTTACTTTCTGGTATGTTGGAATATTCTATACTGTCAACAATTTTTTAAAGTTTTTATGTTTCAAAAATCAAAGGTAGACAACGGTATCATAATGCCCTTAATGAGATTATTTACCAAGATCTCTGAAGTGTTTCCCTGAATAGCAGTAAGATCACAATTCAAAATACTATTATCAGAGGGGAACTTCTGGGGAAGACAACAGGGTAGGGAGCTCTAGGACTTAGTCCTTTCACAAAAGTAACTATTAAACAAGAAGGAGCTGTTTGGAAACAATGATTTTGAAACTTCAGAGGGCAGAAGGACGCTATACAGGGAAGAGAGTGAGGAAGTGAGGAAGAGGCTGATAAATTACAGTAAAAGTCATAAATTGCTTTCATTGTGCAGCAGTTACAGGTGCTTATCCTGAAACCTTGTGGAAAGGTCACCACACAGTGCAGTCTCTGGCTAGCTGCTGCTGAAAAAAAGAGTCATAAAAGCAATCTTCCACTAAAAACAGGTGTCTACATGACTAATTACTGAACACAGATTTTGACTAATGAATTTAGATAGCTGGGTCCTGGTTCTGAGGGCAGCCATAGTTTCAACACTCTCTGGACAAATCATTGTTTGCCCATCGTTCAACTGTCCAAAGACATGGTGAAGGCTGTGAAGGATCAAAGATGCAAGGTTTCCTCTGGGCTATGGGGAAGTTAGCTGAAGGGCTGCATTTGCTGGGCAGGCAAAAAAAAAGCTCAGGGTTTGGGAAGCTGTCAGAGATGTTTTTGGTGCACATCCTTACCAACTTCACAGGGCATTGTGGTGCTGAACTGTGCCTTCTGGTCTTATTCAGGCTGGGAAATACCAAATTGGAAAAGTCCACCCTGGGGTTACCCTTCACCAGGTTTCCTATTCGGTGAGGGTGGGTCTATTAGTTATCTTTCTCTTGTGAAAGATGAAATTATCTAAAATTGAAAGTGTTGATGGACTGTGGACTTTGGGCATTATACGTGATGCCTAATGAATGCAGGTGGCTGAAGGATGCATCAAATGAGAAGTAGATTGGCGAAAGATGGTGTATACCATACGGTCAAATATTGTACTGCTACAAAAGAGAATGAGGTCATGAGACATGGAAGGATAGGAATGAACCTGCGAGACATTTGGTGAGGCAAAATAAGCCAGAAATGAAAAAACAATTATTGTATAGTCTCATTTAGAAAATGTTTATAAGAAAACAGGGGTCTAGATTGTAAGCTCTTCTAGCAGACACATTTAGTCCAGAGTGGTAATTATTATTTTTGGATTTTGAGAGGCTGCTTTATATATCTATAACCTGGCATTTAGAGATAAGAATGAGGCCTGTCAGGTTGGGATTAAGGTAATTCAGAATACAGGGGTAAGGAAGACATTGTCTATACTTTAAAACTGCACCTACTCTTTGAGACCAAAGGAAGAAAGGTTTATTTTGTCTGGAATGTAAACTTTCTATAGCACATAATCTAACACTACCTGACTGGATAGCTCATTTGCACAACTGAGACACAGGGAGCCCAGAATAAGAATGAGGACCTTTAATCCTGTATCACTTAATATAATGCCTGGATTAATCCTAGAATATATTAAACAGAGAACCGAAAAGTATTGGCAAAGTCCCTGGAGGGATGGGAGAATAAATTTGGAAGTATTAAATTTTACCTTCAGGGATTCCCCTGATACTGTGTCAAACATTATGTACACCCAAATCAATAGGACAAGTCCTTGATCTTGAGGCTTACTCTTGTGAAGCTTATGTAGGTAGTGGAGAAGCTTAGCCTACCTATAAGCTTCTGGAAGACCTCCTTTGTTGCTCAGATGTGGTCTCATTCTGTCTAAGCCCAACTCTGTACGTGAAATCATTGCCCTCCTCCCTACATGGAACATGACATCCGGGGGTGAAAGTCTCCCTGGCGGGATCAGAGATGACTTCCAGGGATGAATCCAGACCTGGCACTGTGGGGTCAACAATTCCATCCTGACCAAAAGGGGGAAAATAACTGTAACTAATAAAGTATCAGTGGCTGAGTTTTTCAAATAGAATCAAGAAGCTACTCTGGAGGTTGCTATTATGTAAGCTTCAGTTAAACATTGCTACTTATCATCATTTGCCAACCCCCTACCAAAATGATTCCAGGCAATCCTAAAGAACACCTAGGGCAATATATGAGATTCTATAAAGGTTTCATGCACTAGGGTAACTTTCCAGAAACCTACAACCTCCAGCTGGGTCCCTGGACCAGATAAGTCTTGAAATCTAGAGGGCCCAGAACATCAGCTAGTTCCATCTCCCTACCCCATATTATTGACAGCCCCTTCCAACATGAAAAAGCTAGAATGGCCATAGCCAAATACCTCTAAACAGTGGGATAGAAAGATCAATGGTGCTGGTGGAGTTATACAGAGAAGGTAGGGTTTAACAAACAAATATGATTGCTGAATCATTAAATTGATATTTCTTTCAGTTTCCAGTATCTTAGGGCATCTGGAAGTAAAAACCTGAAATTGTGGATTTTTATAACCCATACCAAACTCTGAAATCTGCTCTATGCAGTGCTTTGAAATTTATTGCTTTTTTGTATATATGTTATTTTTCAACAAAAAGAAAAAAAAGTCAATTGTGATGATAAAAAAATATATTTATTCCTTCTACCCTCCTATATTCTGAAGCAGATAGAAGGAAAAATCTCAGATGATGGTGTGGTAGCCCCTGACAAACTTTGGTCTGTCCTGTAACTGTTTGTTGAAGAGTGCTTTGATAACTATTGCTTTTTTCTTTCTTTGCTTTGTATATATGTTATATTGTACAATAAAAAAGTTAAAAAATAAATAAATAAAATGATCCTTCAAATTCTTAAGAAGATCAAAGAAAGTAATGAGAAAGGAATACAGGATATCAGAGAAAACAATGAATGAACAACATGAGACTTCATGTAAAGAGATAAAAATTTTATTCAGGCTGAAGAGCAGAAAGAAAAAAGAAATATGAAAATAGACTAAGACATCAATGGGATACCATAAAGTGCACCAATATACATGTTATGGAAGTCCCAGAAGGAGAAAAAAGAGAGAAAGGAGCAGAAGGAATGATCAAAGAAATAATGACAGAGAACTTCCCAAATTTAGAAAATGACATGAATATACACATCCAAGAAACTTAGAGAACACTAAAGAGGATAATATGAAGAAAAATACAACCTGCCATTTATTGATTATTCTATTGAGGGCAGAGGACAAAGAGAGAGTTCTGAAAGCTACAAGTAAAAACCAATGTGTTAGGTAGTGCAATGGTGGCTCAGTGGCAGAATTCTTGCCTGCCATGCCGGAGACCTGGGTTCGATTCCCAGAACCTGCCCATGCCAAAAAAAAAAAAAAAAGGCAATGTGAACAATGTGTTATGTACAAGGGAGTCCCTACTAAATTGCTACCAATTTCTCATCAGAAACAATGGAGCCAAGAAGGCCATTGGTTAACATACTTATAGTGCTGAAGAAAAACAACTGTCAACCAGGAATTTTATATCCAGTGAGACCCTCTTTCAAAAATGGGAGTCGAGATTAAGGAATTTCCATAAAACAAGAGCTGAAGGAAAGCATCACTGCCTGACCAGCCCTACCAACAATGCTAAAGGGAGTTCTTCATAATGAAAGGAAAAAGCACCCTACAGTAATTTGAAGCAGAATAAATAAAAGAAAACCAGTGGTAAAGGTTACTATTTGGGTAAATATAAATGCCTGTATTATTGTATTTTATGTTTGGTATGTAATTCCACTTCTTACATCTTATAGGTATTAAAATGAAAATGCAAATGGTAATGATAAATCTAGGTTTGGGGGCATACAATGTACAAAGATATAAGCAATAACAAGTAAAAAAAAAATGGTGGGAGGACAGGGGTATAGAAAAAGTATATGTTCATGCTAATGATGTTAGGTTGGTACCAAACCAAATATAATTATAATATATTTTGGATGCTAAGTTTCAACCCTTTGGTACTTACAAAGTAAAGAGTTGAGAAATATATCCAGGTGGAAATGAGAAGTCACTAAATATGATACAATACAAAAAAGTAAATAAATAGATAATAGGCTGTAAAAGAGCTGAGGGACAATAAGAAGGTATAAGAATCACAAAAGCTAAATAAAAAATGGGAGAAGAAAGACTTGAACTATTATTAGTATCTTTAAATGCAATAAACTCTCCAGTGAAAAGGCAGAGACTAAAAAAATGGAAAAGAAAGCATGACCTGGGTAAATATTGGATGCAAGAGACTCACTTCTTTTTTTATTTTTTTATTTTTAGCATGAGCAGGCTCCAGGAATCAAATGCAAGAGACTCACTTTAAAGTCAAAGATACAACTAGGTAGAGGGTGAAAGGATTGAAAAAATTATGCAACACAAGTAGTAGCCAAAAGAGAGCTGGGGTGGATATACTAATAATGGATGAAACAGACTTTAAGTCATAAAAAGTTATGAGGGACAAAGATGGTCATTACAAACCAATAAATTATTGGAAGATATAACAGGAAATTATAACAGGAAGATATAACAGTTATAAATATATATGCACCTAACAGGAAAGCCCCAAAGTATATGAAGCAAATACTGATATATTTGAAGGAAGAAACTGACAGTTTTACATTAATAGTAGGAGATTTTAATATACCACTCTCAATAATAGATAGAACATCTAGCAAATGATCAACAAGTGAAGTACATTTAAATCGTACCAAACAGACATATATACAACACTGCAAAATCAGAGTACATGTTCTTCTGTAGTGCAAAGGGATCATTCTCCAGGATAGATACAAAATGGCTTCCAAAACAGGTTTTAATAAATTTAAAAATATGGAAATTTCACAATGTGTAGTCTACGACCACAGGTGAATGAAACTAGAAATCAATAACAGAGGGAGAAGGTGAAAATCAACAAATGAGGAAATTAAACAACATACTCTTAAACAACCAATTGCTTAAAGAGAAAATCAGAAGCAAAATTAGGAAATACCTTGAAGTGAATGAAAGTGAAAATAAAACATATTAAAACTTATGGCATGCATCTAAGGCAGTGCTGAGAAGGCAAGCCATAGCTCTAAATGTTTATTTTTAAAATGAACAAAGACTTCAATTATATACCCAACCTCAAAACTGGAAGAACTAGAAAAAGAAGAGCAAATTAAATCCAAATCAAGCAGAAGGAAGATAACAGCAAATATTAGAGCGGAGATAAATGCACTAGAAAAAAAAAAGAGAGACAATCAACAAAACCAAAATTTGTTTCTTTGAGAACAACCAAATCAACAAATTTTATCTAGACTTACAAAGAAGAAAAGTTGGAGTATCCAAGTAATGAAAATCAGAAATGAAAAGAGGGAAATTACTACCAAGCCTACTGATATAAAAAAGACTATATGAGGAAACTATGAACCACTATACACCAATAAATTAGATAATCTATAGAAATTGGCAAATTCTTAGAAACATACAAACTGCCTACATTGGCTAAGGAAGAAATAGAAGTTTTCAACAAATGAATTACTAGTTAAGATTGAAGCAGTAATACAAACCTCCTAACAAAGCAGGCCCAGGACCAGATTGCTTCACAGGGGAGTTCTACAAACATTCTAAGAAGACATAATTCCAATTCTGTTAAACCTCTTCCAAAACTGAAGCACAGGTAACACTCCCTAACTTATTCTACAAGGTCAATAACACCCTTATACAAATACCAATAAAATACACCATAAGAAAAGAAAACTACAGACCAATATTTTTATGAATACAGATGTAAAAATCATCAGCAAAATACCAGCAAACCGAATCCAACAGCATAGTAAAAGAATTAATCACCATGATCAAGTGGAATTTACACTTGTTATGCAAGTTTGGTTCAACATAAGAAAATCAATTAATGTAATACACATATTAGCATAATGAATAGAAAAAAAAAGCATGACCATTTCAAGTGATGCAGAAATAGCATTTGAGAAACTACAGCACCATTTGTTGATTAAAACACTTAGAACACTAGGAATAGAAGGAATCCCCCACTGTTACCATTGTTATTCAACATTGGACTGAAAGCTCTTGCCAAAGCAATTAGGCAAGAAAAAGAAATAAAAAGCATTACAATTGTATTTGCAGATATGATCCTATATTCAAAAAGTCCTGAAAAATCCACAAGAAAGCTCCAAAAGATAATAAATAATAAACCCACAAGAAAGCTCCTAGAGTTAAATAAATTCAGCAAAGTGACAGGATATAAGATCAACACTCAAAAATCAGTGGTGTCTCTATACACAATTAACAGTTGGAAGAAGAAATCAGCTAAATGAGTGAAATATCTAGGAATAAATCTAACCAAGGGTGTAATGAACTTGTACACAGAAAACTATAAAACATTGCTAAAAGAAATTAAAGTAGACCTAAAAAATGAAAGAATATTCAATGATCATGGATTAGAAGAGTAAATATTGCTAAAATATCAATATTACTCAAAGAAATAATAGATTCAGTGCAATCCTATCTAAATTTCAACAACCTACTTTACAGAGATGGAAAAGCCAACATCAAATTTATATGGAAGGGTAAGGAGCCCTGAGTACCTAAAGCCATCTTGAAAAAGAAGAATGAAGTTGGAGGACTCAAGATTTTCCAATCTTAAAACTTATTACAAAGCCATTACTATGGTAAACTCTATGGTACTGTCACAAGGACAGGCATACAGATCAATGGAACTGAAGTAAGTGCTCATAAATTAGTCCTCACATTTATGGCTGACTGATTTTTGACAAAGTGGTAAAGACCACTTAATGGGAAAAGAACAGCCTCTTCAATCAGTGATGCTGGGAAACCTGGTTCACTATTTGCAAAAAAAGGAGGACCCATACTTCACACGATATACTAAAATCAACTCAAAACAAATCAAAGATCTAAATATAAGAGCTAGAACCATCAAAATCTCATAATAAAGTACAGGGAAGCATCCTCAGGAACTTCAGTTAGGCAATAGTTTCTTAGATTTTACACCCAAAACACACAAGCAACAAAATACAAAATAGATAAATGGGACCTCATCAAAATCAATGGCTTTTGTTCCTAAAGGGACTTAATCATGAAAGTAAAAAGACAATCTATACAACGGGAGAAAATATTTGGAAACCACATACCAATAAAGGAACATTATCCAGTAAATATAAAGATATCCTTCAACTTAGCAATGAAAAGACAAATCACCCAATTTATAAAATAAGCACAATTTTGAATAGACATCTCTTCAAAGAAATATACAAATGGCCAGAAAGCACATGAAAAGATGCCTAACATAAGTAGCTATCAGAGAAAGGCAAATCAAAAGGACAATAAGATTCCATTTTAAGCACATTAAAATCGTTGCTATTAAAAAATGGAAAATTGCAAGTGTTAGAGAGGATATGGAGAAATACAAACACTCATTCATTATTGGTGCAGTGTAAAATGGTGTATCTGCTTTAGAAGAAAGTTTGATGTTTCCTCAGAAAGCTCAGTATAGTACTACCATTTGACCTGGCAAACCCAGTATTAGATATATACCCAAAAGAATTGAAAGCAGTGGCTCAAGCAGATATTCATAGTGGCATTATTCACAATTGCCAAAAGATGAAAGCAACCCAAATGTCCAACATAAATAAAATGTGGTATGTACATACAATGGAATATTATTCAGCTGTAAAAAAGAATGAAGTCTTGATATATGTGACAATGTTAGTGAATCTTGAAGACATCATGTTGAGTGAAATAAGATAGACACCGAAGGACAGATTTTGTATAATCTCCCTCAATTGAAACATTTTGAATAAGTCAATTTATAGAGTGAGAATCTAGAATATGGGTATTCAGAGGATTGGTTAGGGTTAGAGAATGGAAGTTAAGGCTTAAAATGGATAGAATTCCTGTTTAGAATGATAGAAATATTTTGATAACAGATGGTAGTGATAGATGCATGACATTGTGAACATAATTAACCACACTTAAATATACATCTGAATATGATTAAAGGGGAAATATATATTGTAACATGATAATTTTTTTAATCCATGGAACTATATTACACAGTGAACCCTTAATTAAGCCATAGACTTTAATTAATAGTACAATTATAAGAATGGTCAATCATCAATTGTAATAAATATTCTACATCCATGCAACATGTTGTTTGGTGGGGTTGTATATGGGAATCCAGTATTTAATGCATGATTTTTCTTTAAACCCCCAAATTCTCTAACATAGATAAAATAGTAAACAAAAAAAAAATTGGTTGATTGATGGTGACCAAACACACACACACACACACACACACACACACACACAAATGCTTTTGTTATAGGCAATGTTACTGGGCCTCACTAAATTTTGTTTGATGAAGCAAGAAATGTAGATGTCAAGACAACCACAAGAGCATTCTAAACAAAGTGTTATTACTCAGACATTAAATATTAGAGCTTTTCAAAATTCTATCCCAGCTTCGCTTCTGTTTGTAAACTGTCACTGGGGAATTCCATCCATATCTAGAGCTTCAAGTATTATTTACATGAAGATGACTCATAATTTTATGTCTTTAACTCAGACCTCTCCTCAGAGTCCCAGCACTTAATATTCAATTATATCCTTGAGACCAAGTCTTTCACATTGCAAAGTCACCTCAAACTTGTGTCCAAGACCAAATTCTTGATGAGCAACCCCAAACTGTATTATTTCCCATCCACCTAGTTGAGTAAGCCAGAAAACTCAGAGCTTCACTTTAGTTTACATCCCATATCCTAAGTTCTCATATCACTGTGTTCTTTCTCTTTTTTATCACTTATCTCATTAGCAGCTTTACATTCATTTCTGTATGTGATTAATGTATATCTCTCACTAGAGAGTGCAGATTTCAGGTAGGCAGAGACTTCATGTTTGGTCATATTTGTATTCCCTGAATATGATTTCCAGTGCCCAGCACATGGGCATTGAATAAATATTTGTTAAATGAATAAATTTCTAATCTTTGAAATCAATATTAAGAAATAAGTGTGGTATGAACACTTTTAAAAATGTAATCCATCTCCTTCCTTTCTGTAAGAAGGTGAGAGTTTCATCCCAAGTGGAGATAGCAGTTTGCAGTGAGACACTCTCCTTAAAATCACCCTAGTTATAGAATTTAACTTTGCATATTGAGTTCAGTGTCAACTTATACAGTTAATAGAATTTCTTGAATATTTCTAACTTGTCTAGTACAATGATTCCTATCTCTATTATCTCCTGTTAATACTATTTCAAATTCTTTGCTGAATTATTTTGGTGGGAAATCCTACTTGATGCTCACAAGTCAGTGAGTGAAGGTGGAAGTTGTGGGGTGAGGGAAATGAGTTTCATCTCAGGGCTCAAAATCAGTGAATTCAAGTCCTGCTTTTGCTACTAGCTTCAAATGAGGTTACCTAAAACTGAATCTGTTTCCACATTTGCAAAAAATAGACACAGTATTAAAATCACCTATAGAACAAAGTCGTTGTGATACAAACATCTGGGAAGTACACTTTAAACTGTAGTCACACAAATATAAATAATTATCCTAACGTGACTAGCATTGGAGTAAATCCTAAAACAGCAGTTGGAGTCTGGAGGCCGTACAGTTTCTGTCAAAGACATAATTTGGAGGTACCTACTACTTACAGTTTATTTCCTTCTTGGTTTTTTTTTTTTTTTTGAAGTAAGAAAAGAATAATGGAGTTACTGCAGCAAAGACAAACATATCTTAAAAAATAAAAAGTAGGCAGGGGCACTTTTTAAGTCATATATTTAATCAGTCGATTTGGAGTCTGTAATTCTATCACATTTCAATTTCCTGAAAATCCCAAACTCTCTCAATATCTCTTGTAACCAACTAACCAGGTGGGCGGTTACCAAGCGCCACCTAGTTTTCCTCTATGCCGGATTTTACGTTATCCAATTGTGACGTAACTCCGCTATGTGCGTCTCCTATTGTGAGGTGATACGCCCTCTCTAGTGTATAACGCTGGGCACTGCAGCGAATCCCCAGTTGCGCCAGGCAGTGAGAAAGCACTTAGCGTCCTGGCCCATGCAAGTCCAGACCATCAGAGGCTTCCTGCTTCCCAACTGTCAGCTGAGTCCCTCCATTCTCGAGAAGAGAGAAGAAGAAGAGTTATAAGTATATTTCTCCTTCTGATGAGTTGCGTTATTCTCACCTTTCTATTTGTAATCTGGAAAAAACAGTTCCAGGTAAAGGTAAATATGAGAGAGACACATTGGAAACTGTACATATACGTGGATGGATGTGTGTGTGTATGTGTGTGTAAGAGAGTAGAAAGTAGTGAATAGTAAGATGAGAGTTAAGGAAAGGTTACTTCATTTCTTTTTCTTTTTAAAGGGGCCCTTTCAAGAGTTTTACTGTTTACCCTCGAATTTCATTTGAATCTAGCGATTTCGTGCATGTGATCTGCTGTAAAAAAAACCAAGTAACTGAGTCAGTTTTCCACCCACTTGAAGAGAACAGTCTTGTTGAAGTGCCCACTCCCCACTACCACATCCTATTTTATGAATAGGTACATTTTCTCATTCTCTTGCTCTCTGCCTCTTGCTTCTTCTACACCCCCTTCCCTTTTTCTACTTGTTTCTCCCTTTTATTTTCTTTTTCAGTCATCTCTATGGGAGCTTTCCAGGCATTTACAGATAATTCAAATTAAAATGTGGGTTCCCTGGTGTTTTTTAAAGCTGCAAGTGAAGTGCTTTTAGTTAAGGTTGAAAGAAGAGGTCCAAATAAAGAACTGCTGGACTGCCAAAGAAATGTAAGTAAAGGACATGGCACTTAGGTGTTAAATGGCTACTTTAAATATTTTTTCTCAGTCTGACTTTGGAATCAGCAATGTAGTCATTCAACACATTTTTAATCTCTATTAAGGGAGGACGAGCTGTTCATTTTGGTTGTCAAGACTAACCATATTGTTGTTTGCTAAGTGCTTGAAAACTAATTTCAATAAATTACATATGTATAATTTTTTCTTACAGAGAAACATTGGTGAAGCATCATCAAATTCAACTTTTCTTGCTCTAGTAAGACCATCTTCTATTGGTTCAGCTAAGAGCAATACTGATAATATTCTTGCACTCGACGGCCTCTCTCGGGATATCTTAAATAATTTCCCACACTTGACAGCCATGCGGAACCAAATACTGGTAAACCTCAGGATCCTGGATTACCAGCTGGATGAATTGGAACACGTATTAGTTACCAAGGCTTTTAATGCTGTATTAGTTAACTGGAAATCCATTGAAAAACTTACAGAATGTAAGGACAGTGGAGGGAATCATTAGAAGCAATTTGAGTGGATTCACTTGATTAAATGTGTTTATACCAAATGAATTACTGTTAAAAGGGGGAGGAGGTGCTAAGTCAGATATAAAATCCAAGCATTTATCAAATTGCTTGCTCACATTTTATTTAAAGGCTTCATTACATATTGCTAATATATATTTTACAAAGGAAGGGATAGAAGCACAGAAAGAAAGAAAGATAAAGTTCATTTTTTTTAAAGAAAAGCTAAAAAATATGGTTGAGAGGCAGTGAATTTAATTTCACTCAAGTGTGTAGAAGTTTTTTTTCTAATGGTTTACAATATAATAGGGCAGATTTCTTCAAGTTTGTGTTAAAGCAAGTGGGATGTGATGAAACTATTTGCCATTAAGCAGAATGCTGTTTCTTACCACTACTGAATCTGTGTTATAACAATGAGTTATCACTGAGTAACCTATGCATTGCCAGGCCTTCGGTTAGGTACTACACTTTGCAGACTTGTAATTATAGTAGCACCAACTCTTAACTGTTCCTTCTGGTCAGCTTTTGAAGAGGATTTCTTCCCCTTCCCCTTTCCCTGTTTCCACCAATTAGATATTCTTCAATTAGAAATGTGCCTAAATCATCCCTGAGTTGCAAGAGTCACTTATAGAAAATGTCTATTAGGCAAAAAATTCATACCTCAAATAGCAACAAAATGCAGTGTTAGAATGCATATAATGTAGTGTGAGTTAAAATTGTCTGAAGATTTTTAAACTCAAGTCAGTCACCTATTACAAATATTTTTTAAAATCCAGTATAACTAAGGAATTGATAGTCTCTTGGAGTTCACTAGCAGTATTTAATCTACCCTCAAAAAAAAAAAACCTTAAAATACTGAACAAAAGTTTATTTTATGTATCTGTACATAACTCACTTAGATAGTTCACTTCTAGGTCTTACCTTAAAGAAAGAAACATTAATCCTTTAATACTTTAATTTTCAATCAAAATCAAGAGAAAAAGAAACCTAAAATGTATAATAAATCAAGGCTTAAAATTATTCCTTTTATTTTCACTACCTTGCCAAGCACAAAAAGCTATCAGTAGTAAATTTACTTCTTAGACTTTTTTGGGTCCAAGATCCCTTTGATATTCTGATAAAATCTATGTACTCTCTCCCTAGAAAAATGAACATGCACACCGAGAAAATGTTACATATAATTATATGTATTATGATTATATATAATTTCAGAGTCATATATTCCCTGAAATCCAGGTTAAGAACCTTACGAATTGCTAAAAAGTTATTCGAATGTTTTAGCAGTGTTCATAGTCCAAGGCTGTGACATTTAAACCTATTGGTAGTGTTATAAAATCAACGTATAAACCTTTTAGTGATGTGTATATTTTCATTGTCTTTGTGAAGGAGATTGGGATTTAGCAGTTTTTACAATTTACCTTCTGACATTCTTGACTAGTTTGACAAATTTATCTCCTATAAGTAGGTAAATGAGTTAGCACTTATAGATATTAACTTATTTAAATGAGATGAAATCACTCTATTTTATCTAGTAGCCATATGTTATGATCATAAAATGTTAAATTTGATTGCTCTATTTGGAATGAAACGTAGATTTCAGAGAATATAGTGAACAACTCTTAATTTTGTAAAACAAAATGGAAAATAGATGGTTCATATTTTTCTTCCAAACATAAAAGGAGGAAGGATAGAATGTGGGGAAACAAGTATTTAAAGCTTCTGGATCCCTTTTTCTAAATTGTCAATTACTGACTATAAGATACTTATTTTTCTGTTTTGTTTCCATCTTTATATATAAAGAACATAACCACTAAGGTCACATAGAAAAAGCAGGCAGTTACAAACGCATGAAGTTTTTAGACATATTTGGATCTGAAGTATTAAACTAGAGTCTTCATATTCTATACACAAGTCAATTTTTTTCCATGGATGTATGAAATTTCTAATTAGTTGAGGACTTCAGTTGGTAACACTTTTTTTTAAATATACTAGTTTATTTTTCTCCCAGTTTTGTGGGAAAGAAATCAAATTATTTAGAAAATTTAAACAAATATTTCAAAATTGCACAATAGAAAATATAATCATTTTCTAAATTTAAGCAAATAACATTTTAAAAACTTGAATAATAGAAAATATAACCATTTTCTAAATAACCAGATCAAAATAAAGTCTTGAATGAATTATAAGAACATTATGATAATATTTACCTAAGTGTTATTTAGAAAAAGTCAGCTGTGTGTATGTGTGTACACATATGTTATACTGATAGATAATCTAAAAGGAATGGCAATAAACATTGCTAAACATGAATAGATTCACATTTTTTATATTACTTTCCTGTTTAAATGAGAAAAAAAGCTTCTCACTATTACAGTATATACAATCTTCTACTCAATCAACATACAAATAAATAAGTTTTTCATCTAGTCTAAAAAATATCACATTATACAACCATATATTTTTAAATACGAGATCTCATTCTGGAATCCTACTGCCACTAACAGTGGGTATTTCATGGTCAGTCTCTGTTTTAGGATCTACCATGCCTTTATATCTCTCCCCACGGTGTCGTTCTAGGTATGGACCCCAGTTAGAAGCTGGTTTGCAGCAGCTTACAATGCGCTGAAAAACAAAAACAAAAAAAATCCTAAAATTCAAGTGTTACAATCTATAAACAATTCAATATTAAATTGCAGTTTCATTTCAAATGTTTAAGTTGATTTTTGCTAATTAATATGAAATAAGAAACATAGGAAAGTGAAAAGTAGTCACCTAAATAGTTAATATTGCACAGTCTACCAAAAATTAAAATCAAATTTAACTGTTAATAGAATTCTATTAACTCCCAAACCAAAATATTTGAATATGTAAATGTTTTTTTTTAAAAGTGTGTGAGCCCATTAGAGCGAAAGCTTTATTCTACCCACCTTCCCTGAATTCTCAGACAGTTCTATCCTGGCCTAAGATTAGGGTTAGGTGAGGGTTTAAACCAGTGTGTACCTGGGGATGTATTTCAAAAACCAAAAGGAGCTCCAAGGATCCATTGAATTGGATCCATTCTTAGATGGGATTTGGAATGTTTTTAAACACAAGACTCCTGAGGCTACATTTCCATTATCTTAGTGTCTTGCGAAAATCAACTTCACCCCCTAGCCCCAGGCCTCCAAGGAATAGGGATGATTAAGGATTTAGATTGGGTTTAAAGCAATTTACAGGATATATTCCAGTCTAAACATACTATTAGGACTTGTATTATAAGCAGATGAGATTTGAAAAGTAGGGATGAAAGACAGAAAACAGAAAGATAATTTGCTTTGTGACATCTTCAGGGATAACTCAGTACAAGAATATCTATATATTGTGTATCTATATAATATATAGATATCACAGCTATGATGTGCTAATAAGCACTGTATTAGTGTCTGAGAATATAGCAAAAAGTTCCTCAAGGAACTTACAGACAAGCATAGGGAGATATACAAATATATACAATACAATGTTATGTGTGTAGTAACAGGTGATTGTATCAAGTAAAGTAGTTTAGAGAAAAGAGTGATTAGTTTTATTTCATCTTCAAAATCTCAGATTACTATCACATGAGTAATGAGTACTTGATCCCAAATACTTTATGTAAAGTAACAAAATATTTTGTTTAAATTTAAATTTAATATTCTTACTTGAAAAATGTTTCCTTTAGCCTGAATTATTTTTATGATAGCCATAATTGGAATCCAGATAATGCAGAAAATAATCATACACCAGCCTAGAGCAACTCCCCAATCAGGGTATGGAATTTTGCCATAATCAGGTCTGTGAAATTTCACCAGTGACCAGATAAAAATTGCCTGTGAAAGTAAGAATATGAGAAGACAAAATGCTAAAGATTATATTCAATGCCTTAATGATTAGCCGTTGGATTTCATTCATTAGAAATAATTTATCAACAGCAATTAAAATAAAAATGCATTCAAGCAACTAAAATAATCAGGTAACTGGCCAGAAGAAAACAATACTAAATGAACCAATCTAAAGAACTCATGTTTTGGCATTAAGTGTTTCCAAAATGAGCACCTCTATATACTTACTTACAAAAGATACAAGTACTTATCAAACATATTTCAATAAAATATTTGACCAAATATTTTATGATTATTGACCTTTTAATTTTTATTTATAATAGCATAGTTTTATTCTATGCCATGCACTAGCCATCATACCAATTAATTGGATGATGAGAATGCAAAGCATACTATTTGTACATGTTTCTCCTTGCTTAACAATTGTTTCTATTGTTTCCCATTGCACAGAGCACTCCTTGCCCCACCCCCCAAAATACACAGGTATTCACACATATTACTGGTACATATTTACCAAAGCACATTTAGCTTTCAGCCTCTTATCGAGAAATAACAAGCTCAATGTATGTTTGGGTTAAACAATGAAATTTGCATTTTAAAGATGAAAACACCATAAGGCCAGGTAGAAAAAATGTTTTTTTAAAATAACAAATTGATATATAGAAGAATTAAAACAAGATTAGAACTCTGCAAAGTAAAACAAAACAAAACCCCAAAATTGCCTACAATTTAGTATGAATTTAGCTCTCTTTGTTTTACAAAAATCAATGAAACTACAATAGAATGTAATAATCTTCTAAAATAGATATTCTAGTTTAATTTTAGAGTGAATGGCTTAACGAAAGAATTAGTAGATTAATCTTGCTAATTTAATTATAGTAATTTAAATATTCTTCATAATAACCATAATTGTACATAACTGCTAAAGAATGGATGGAGATGATCCTGTATAACAGTTAATATTTAACATTTTAGCTTTTTGTTTGTTGCATGGGCAGGCACCGGGAATCAAGCCTGGGTCTCCGGCAAGGCAGGCGAGAATTCTGCCACTGAAATCCAATTGTGAAAATTTGTTGGTTAAGAAGTCTAGTTAGATCTTAGTTGATAAGGATCTTATTATGGAGAACTGTCAAATGAGGAAAACTCAATATTTAGTGGTACTTTCAAAGTATTTTGCAAATACATGGAACATCCAATATTTTAATTCTGTGCATCCAAGCCCAAACTGCTCATTACTTGAACCTGCTCTCATACTGTTAAACAACCCAACCTAATAACCCCTAAAGATAAAGATACAATACTTCATATGTAAAGCAAATTCTAGATCAAATCACTTAATGGTATTTAGAGAAACCTTTGAAACATGAAGGAAATGAGAACCTAATGATATCCTCTGTGAAGCTTTGTCACTGCTCTCCCCTCCCCATCATTTCTACTCCATAATAATTTCCCCTCCCATTAAGTGTTATTTGCACACTCAGTCATATACTGTCCTGAACTTTTCTTTAAAGAATTAAAGATTTCATATCCATATGATGGCTTTTGCTTTTCCACAGTCCAGAAAGAGTGCCTATTGTTTAACATAAACTGATACCTCTTGACACAGTTGAATTTCTTTTAGTAACTTCAGACACTAAATATTTCCAATAAAAAGATTAAAAATATGCATTAAAATCTGAGCATTATTTCTTAATAATTAGTATATTTATACAGTGAATTTCTTGAAACAATGTCTGGTTCTTGTGCATTTTTGCATTTCTATACCTAGCAAATAAGTTAGGAACATTGCAGATATAGACTACTCACCATATGTTTAGGGAATGAGCAGATGAATGATTTATTTGTATTTATCCTATTGATAATTTTTAAATCTGTACTACTTTTAAGTCTATCAGAGCCTCTTTATTTTCTTAGATGATAAATTTTAAACCCATCATGGCCTCAACAGCATAAGGGCATTGTAATTTGGGGCCTTTTGATTTAGGCAACTTAGAGGTGCCAGACAAAAGAAAAACTGAAAAATATGAATATCATTCATTGAAAACAGTAGTTTGCCTTATTCTTTCCAATGTAGATTATTCTTTAAGCTTATTTTAGAAATGTTTATGTGTATATTATCAGCACCAGGTCATGTCATATTAATACTTACAATCAAAAGGATTGGTGTAATGACAAACCAGCAAGCTCTCCACCACAGCCAGAATAGCCACCTCTTTGCTCCAATCATCATTTCTATATCGTCAATGAATCTGTTCCCACCTAAAGAAAATAACATCAAAGAATACATGTTGTCCCTTGCTCATGTTTTCCTTCTGACCATTATGGCCCTTAATTATCTTTCTCTGCCTAAACGTTTTCCTATACCACAGCAATGAGGCATGCACTTCTAACTACATTTTCTTCAAAATATATTTTCCTCAGTATATTTTACTTTAAATTATAGTAAACATAATGAAAATGAATCAGGATAAATTATTTGAATAAATCTTAAAAAGAGTTCTATAGTTAATATTTACCATAAATCCAGATGATGCCTATTACTTCCAGTATAGCTGCAATCAAAATGCCCCATCCAGCACAGAAGTGATCAATCAGATGAACCCAGTAAATTCCAGCCTACCAAAAAAGTATCAATTACTTCTAAGCCTATGTTTATAAATTTTATGATTGATGTGGTGTTCAAAATTGAATCTTATTAATTTGCTCTTAATATATTCACCTCAGTTTCACCTCTGCTAGAATGTGAAAAGGAATGTATACAAATGTGAATATAAATAGGGCTTTAAAGATCTCATAAAGTATGCACCATTATCTTTCATTCTATACTAAGCCACTAGAAAAAAATAATCATTTGAAGTAGTGTATCTTTGAAATGGTATGCAGTGTCTTGTATGCTCTGTAGTAGCTGCCAAGAAACATATAGTGTGTACTTATCTTAATTGGGGAAATTGTCCATTATTGGGTCTCCTTCTCCTCTGCAAAATGTACTTATTATTGAAACTGTGTTATAATGAGAAAAAAGAAAACCAGATAAACTCAGAAAATCCTGATCCAAGTCAGACTTGGACTTGTCACTAAACATCCTCTGGGAACTTTTTTCCTCATTTAGATTATAAAGTGTCTTCCAAATAATATTTTGTCTGTTAGAAAATGGGGTAGTATACCTGAGTCACACAAACGAGACCAAGGAGGAACAAAACCAAGCAGCAACCCAAAGTTATTGGAACCCTCATTTTCTTCATCATTTTGGGAAATAAATCTTGAATTGTTGTTGTAATTGTTTCTTTAGAGGAAAAAAAAGATGACATTACATGTCAAGTAATTTGCCAGTAAGGTAAATCACAGAATTCAACTTCTATTAAACAAATTTACAAATATATTTTTGTGAATATACTCTGGACCTTGCTCCTTGCTTTTAAAAATCTATAGGACCCTTTCTCTTAGCAGTTACTATTTGCTGCTTAGGATAAAAACCAAAATCAGCTCTATTTGTTGTTTTTATTATGTTTTTAAGGTTGGTAGCAAAACTAAGATAGTGGGCTGAAGTAGCTTATAAAAGGTTATAGGGAAGGAAGAATTCTAATAAGACTTTAAAATAAGGTAAATATTTGAATAAGCAGCATGGAGACAGAAAGGTGTGCTGTTTTAGAAATGTGTTAATGAAACAGGGAACTGGTTAGGAGTACAATGATGTATAAGAAAAAGGATTAAGAAATGTGTTTGAGATTTTAGAGAGTTTTGAAAGCTGACCAGAATAATTTGGACTTTATCCTGTAAATACAGAAAACTATTACTATGTTTTGTTCAAGAGAGTGATAAGATGAGATTTGGTTGAATATCTAGGCATATACCTTAGGAAAAATACCCATGTGTATTTAAAGCCATATGCATGGATAGTCATTGTATCAATATGTGTATCAAAAAAATTAGAAATCCAAATGCCCATTACCTTGACAGCAGACTGTGAGTGATCAAGATTAATATGTATATGTGTTAACATGTATTCATAATCTATTTAAAAATAACTGTCAGAATATGTACGCTATACTTTACGTTTCTGTGAAATTTTAAAAATCTGTTATTTATGGATATATAAAATGTATGCAAACATGAACTGTTTTTATACAATATAGATTGTATTAGGGAGAGAAACAAAGGGAACTTCAAATCCACCTGTAACAGCTTAGTTCCTTAAAAATATCGAAAGCAGATATGGTGAACTATTAATGTTTGTTCCTTTTGAGTATTGGGTACATGGGTACTTTGTATTTTGCTGTATTTAAATTTAAGTTTAAAAACTTTCAGAAAGATCATTCTGAGAGTAACAGCTAGAAGGGGGCAACTGGGGCAAGGAAAGGATGTTTCCAATAAGAGAAAATTAGTTATATAGAGAAGGGAATTTTAAAACTGAGAGCATTACTTACCAATGGAAGCAAACTGAGAGTCGAGACCCAAAGTCAAAAGCATGAAGAAAAATAATATAGACCAAAATGGACCACCTGGTAGTTGAGCTAGAGCTTCTGGATAAGCAATGAATGCCAGATCAAAACCTAAGACAAATATTTGGTATTTTAATTTAAATTGAGTGCCAAGAATGTTCACATACCAGACTTTTTCAAAATAGATACTAGAAAAATCTTATTTCAATTTGGTAATGCACTCCGTGGCATACGTTCGTTACCAAATCTTTCCCTTTTTATAATGTTTGATTTGGCTGTTCTGTGAAGTGATAATGCAAGTATGTGATATAAATTAAGCAAGTGAAACAAATTATTTTATGGTACATTTCTTACATAAGAATTGTTAGCAATATTAATGGCACTGTTAACTGCATTCATGGTTTTTTAATAATTAATGAAAAATAACTTAAACCAGAAACCTACATTAGGTCACCTTATCTTAGCCTAGAAATTCTAAAAGAATTGCCCTATCAAGAAAGATGCATTTGTGGAACTAACATTTTGGTCTTGAACTTTTTCTCTAAGTGTTTACCCAGAATTACTATAACCAGTGACTCTTTAATCAACATATAGATAACTGCAAACTTGTGGTAAAGAAACCATAAATTGAAAATTGTTTTCTATTTGAAATACATTATATCTTTATAGATGTTTTTTCCTTCATTTCAATTTTATTATGTGATCCATAGATTTAAGGAATTTAAATTTCTCCAATCTCCCAGAGACCTGGCATAGGATTCAAGAGAATTAACTTTTAGACTAGGCTCTATCATTTCCTCATACTTTGACTTTCTGCAAGACATAGAAACTTCCTGGTGCATCAGTTCACTCCTGTATAAATGGAGAACTAAATACTAGATGATGTACAAAGTGTCTTCCATTTCTGACATTATATTACCATTCTTTAGTCTCTTCATTAAATAATATGAACTATAAATACAAATTTAATAAGGACTTATTACTTAAAAGAATCCTGGGATTCTTTTTCTTAGAATCTTTAGCCATATAATGTCTTTAAAGTCAAGAAATTCATTAGTCAGATTCCTTCAAGGCTGGACACAGCTGTATATTCTGTATACTCAAAGATGTGGATTTCTATCTATATGAAATTGATGTGTGTTTAGAAATTCAGACCCAAACCTCTATGCATAAGTGGTTCATACTATGGACTAAATAAAATCTAAGGAAAAAACACATCATCTTAAAAAATTGTTATTTAATATGATCTTATTTTTCCAGATTGTCCAAGAAATACATTATTAAAACAAGCACATTATAAAAGAAAAAGAAAATACAGTAACCCGAGTCCTGAGTGCTTTAAGTGAATTTCTATAAGTTATATTAGTTTCTTGATTGAGCAGCATTGATTGGTCAAAGTTGATAAAATTAACATTACATACCTGACTTTACAACTTGAGACACTTCTTTTCCAGATATATAAGCCATGTGTCCCAATATAGAAAAAATAGCAAATCCAGCAAAAACACTCGTGAGGCAGTTTGTCAAGCAAACAACAATGGCATCAGAGAAGCAGTTGTTATTGAACTTATTGTAAGATGATAGAGCAACTAAGCCACCCCAAGCCACTGAAAGGGAGTAGAATATCTGAGTGGCAGCGTCTTTCCAAACCTGTAAGAGAAAAAAGTTAAAAAAAAATTTTGAATATATATCTGTTAAAATATTTCAAACACATCTTTTTTATTTGCATTAAATAGAATGTTACTAGTCTTTCAGTCTTCTTTTGCCTTTCCTGATCATATCACCCTCCCACAATCCATCCTAACTTTTGTGTTTATCATTGCTTTGCTTTGCTTTATATTTTTACTACAAATATATAAACATAAACAATATAAAAATATATAGCATTAACCTTGCATTCATTTCACCTTATAGTAATGTTTTGAACTCATGTAAGTTGCTTTTTTTCATTTTGTATGTGAGACTTATCCATCAGCAAGTTAAATGAAGAATTTCCATATTTTTGAATTTCCATTTTTGCCAGTCAAAAATAAAAGAATATAGGCAAATTCATATAGTTCTATTACATTTGTGTAGCTTTATCATATTATTCATTTATGTTTGCCTGTCGCATATACCATTATTTATCCATTCTATTGATGGGCACTTAGGTTTTCACATTGTTTGCTATTTCAAATGATACAGCTGTGAACAATCTGGTGCATGTCTCCTATCTAGGTGTGGAACTCTGGTGTGGCAGAATATAAGTATACAGATTTCAAATAAAAGGGTTGGCATAAATTTGTTCAAATGTGTCTTTTTAATCCTTCTCAAAACAGGACTTGCCAATGAAAATCAGGCTGGTGATTAAAAGTTCTGGCTCTGGAGTAACAAAGAATAAAGTTTACATCCAATACCTGACATTTTCTCTGACTTCATCTATATAACATATTTTAGCTTCTTTCTTCATTTATAAAATGGGGATAATTGTAATAATAGTGATAATATCCTAGGGATGATGTGGAATTAAATGAGATAAAACATGCAAAGCACTTAGAAGGGTGCTCAATGATAGCCATTATTATTATGGAAAACAATCATCCGTTGATAATCAGTTTATTATATGGATGTGAAAGACAATTATTTTACCCTCTGAAAGGTATATAATCTATTTCCAAGTTCAATAGAAACAAAGTTGTTGGGCAGTAAAATAAATGTTAGTAGGTCTTCAGAATACAATTTTATTTGCGATCATTATTATGCTTGATGCTCAGTTATCATGCTAAATTGTTTATAATGGCAGGAAGCTAGCATGAAGCAAGTTAAATGGATTGATGGATGGATGGGTGGAATTGGATGGATAGGTTGATGATAGATAGATAGACTGATACAGATCGATTAATCAAGGTTATTTCACTCATATATAATGGAATCTTGTTAGTAAAAAATGTTTTCTTATTTCTTAGGCAGTTGTCTGTATTAAGAAATTTAAAATATGCTTATGTTGGTCTATGAGCTTCTTTTTACTGGGTACATTCTTTATGCATATGTGATTTAGGAGTGGAAGGGGTGTGGCAGAACTGGGTTGTGTAAGAATGCTTTTGAGTACACTACTACATACCATGATGCGTACTTGTGCTGCAAATAAATGTGAAGAGAAATTCCATGGTTAAAATCTCCACATCTACCAATCTCATAGCTATGTACAAGATCATTAGATTAGGGATTAGTAAACCTTAATTCGTGCTGTAGTAAACATATTGCATAAGCTTGGCTAAATTTGAATATTTTCTTTTGGGTTTCAGTTTCTTCATTGAAAATGATGGAGTTAGTAAAACACTCTGAAGACTCCTCTATTTCTAGCTACAAACTTGCATGGTTCTTTATTATCCTAGAGTTCACATATTAAGGAAAAGAAAAAAATATTTATGGGTATGATTCTATCCTTAGAATATGGGTTCCATGGAATAGAGAAAAAAAAAGCTAAGAAAAAAAAATTCTCATTGCCAGCAAGCCCAAAGAAGGAATGAGGTAGTGTGCATTGGGGGGAGGAAGGGCTTAAATTGCATGTTTTACAAGAAGCTTTCCATTTAGCTCCCGTTTTCTAAAGATACTAAAGGCACAGAAACACTGACCAATATGAAATAAACATAACAAAAATGTCAAGATAATTTCAAGGAAATATAAAATCCAGGTGATCTTAGGCTTGTAAAAGGCATATGAGACAGCACAAGGGGCTTGGACTTTTCAAATGTGCTCAAAATTAATAGGCACATTTGAAATTAAAAATTGGTGATTACACTTCTTAATTTTGCAAATATAGTATAGCAGCAATAATTGAAATAACTTTACATGAGCTCATATTTACATAGTTTTAAGTTGCCAAATGGAAATTAACATAGAGAAGAAAATGAATCCCAACCTCAATTTTATTTGTTTCTTATTCACCATCATCAGTGGTCTTCAAGTTGGGAAGAGATTAACAAAGTTAAAAAGAGTGAGGCCCAAGATAAATGAAGTAAGTTAAGACAACCTCTGGACACATCAAAATGTGTAAATCTCCAAATATAAATTATAAAAGTTTATCATTCTAAATAATTTGACCTATGGTGATTAATCATTGAGTGAAAACTATTGGGCACAAGAAAGGTAACCAAAGACCAGAGATTGTCATCTTGCATTTCATAAAGGGTAAATGTTGGATTCTCACAACTATAAGCTGATAAACTTGACATTGTTTACCAAAAAAAGTCTACAAGTAATTAAATATTCAGATTATTATTATTTATAAAAGAAAATAACAATGGTTGGAATTAACATGAGTTCCACAAGAATACCATAACAAATTAAGATAATCTCCATTTTGGATAGCACACCTTGGATAGCAGATGATATTAAAATAGCATTTTTTTATTCCAACATGAAAAAGATTGTGAGATTTTAGCTGACCAAATGCTTAGTATAAGTCAAGAATATGATGTGACTACTTAAAAGGTGAAAGCATTTTTAGGCTATACAAACAGAAACATAGTATCTAGAATATACTTACTGTTAGTGCTCTCTGCAGTCAAAATTGTAAACGATTATATGTACCCATAATACACATAGCCATCATCTAGAGATGGACTACAATTAAAAGATGGTGATCTTGCAAATGGTCCAAGAAATAATTATGATGATGATATGCAACTATTTGATGATATTGTGAATTACTGATTATATATGTAGAACAGAATGATCAAAATAGGAATGTTTGCATTTGCTTTGTGTTTTTTGGTATTTAAAAAAATAAAGTAAAAAGATTAAAAAAAAAAAAGATGGCTATCTTATCCATGACACTTGTTTATAGTTCAGATTTATTCATGGAATACTTAAACCATGTCAAATTTGTATTTTAATATCATAATCCTTTAAGCAAAATTTGTGTTACTTTTTGACTATTAACTTCTGAATGCTGCTAAAAATGTGTATTAGACAATTAAAATTTCAACTGTAACCTTTAAAGGTACCTATTAGTTGTATCCAATAAATCACATAGTCCTACTCATCAATTTAGAGGTATTGATGTGTGAAATATTCTTTTTCAGAGTAAAAAGCCCCAAATCATTTTGGTAAAATAGAATCAGTTACATGAATATAATCTCAGTTTTCAAATTCCATTGCTAAAAATCATTATCTGCTTCCAACAAGAGAGCATTAGTGTCATGTTAAAGAATTAAATCAGGGCAGGCCATGGTGGCTCGGCAGGCAAGAATGCTTGCCTGTCATGCCAGAGAACCCGGGTTCAGTTCCCGGTGCTTGCCCATGTTAAAAAAAAAAAAAAGAATTAAATCAGCCATCCTAGGTAATAGAAACACTAATAAATGTCACCGTGCATTCTTTTGCAAGCTATTACACTGTAGCACTTATATGCAACCAAAGATTTTTGTATTTGCTTTTAAGGTTTACCTCCTCAGATAATTTTAAATACAAATTAAATCTTACCTCAGCTTCCCTAAGTTTTGTAAAATTTGACTGTGCTCCAATATAGTATGAAATCCCTTTTGATGCACCCTCCAGAGTTGCACCTCGTATTAACAAAATTAATAGGACAACATAAGGGAAAATGGCTGTAAAATAAACCACCTACCAAGAAAAATAACCAAAAGTTAATAGGTTATTTTTAAATCATAGTATATAATTATATACAAGTAAATTATTAGCCAGTTGAGATTAGTAAATTAAAAGTAATTGAGATTCCATAAGGTTATTTATAACTATAATGATACCAATATCAAAGTTTGCATCATTTTCTCTATTTTCAGTCATCTTAAATGATCCATTTTCAAAATTAAGATGATAGGGCGGGTCAGGTGGGTCAGCAGGTAGAGTTCTCGCCTACCATGCCGGAGACAGGGGTTCAATTCCTGGTGCCTTCCCATGCGAAAAATAAAAAATAAAAAAGTAATGTGATATATGATGTACTTTTCCCAGGTTCAAGGTATAAATTAAGAATGCATCAGCAGTGATAATCTGGAATTCTGAAAGAATGCTTTTTTAAGTACATCCTTATAAATATCTGGGGGAATGACTCTAAGTTACTGCCCTGAGGTGGGAAGCGAAATGATTTTCAATCCTGCAATGGTTGATATATATTCAGTCCACAAGGAGAAGGAAAATAATCTCATAGTAGGTGATCAAATACAATGAAAACTGTTTAAATATTGGACATTTTCTCAGTTATCTTTGAAGCTACCATTATGAGACTTTGATAGCACAACATATGAGTACATTCACTGCTTGTGTTCTAGATAACTCATGGTTCCAGATGAGCAGATTGTCTTTGAGGCTGATTTTTCATGAATGTAAATAGTTACTTTGATCCTTAGAGGTTCTATGTTTGATAATATGCCCAAAGAGATAATTTGAACAAAGCATCCAGAGACCAATAAAAATTAATTGCCTGGGTAAATGGCCTTTAATCAACGTTTTCATATTAACATTTTGAAAAGTAGCCAAGTGCTTCAAAAATGTACAGCTGAAAAATTGTTTTGGAACGTTTCCACTAACTTTCTGATGTTCACAGTATTTTCGTGATCTAACAGAATAGCTCATTACAACTCAACATTAACTGAATACCTTGGATACTGCATTAGAAATAAAAAGATAGTACCTACTCTATCCTTCCTTATGGAAATTTCAGTCTAGTAGTTACATACACGTAAATATTCACATTTCTGAGTACTGGACAATTGCTCACAGAGAAAACTGCAATGTGTTCTCTTAAATTGCCATGATGTTCTCTAAAAGTTTTTAAAAAATAAAGCAATGGAGAGAGGAAAAATAACAATATTTTCTGAAGAGCCTTTTTTCCCTGAGAGAGAATAATCTGAGTCAACTTTGGCAAGCTTTAACTTAAAATAGACTGCATAGTACATTTTTTTCCATCTCTCCACAACTAGGGGAATCCTGACACTATTACCCTATATATCAAGGACCTAGACATTCCAAATGAAACATCGCAATGTATAATTCCACTGAAGATATTTATGCATATAGTGGGAGAAAAAAAATTTAAACATACCCTCAACTCAGAATGCTGTATCAGCTTGTAGGGTCCAAGTTTTGAGTAATTGTACAACTTTAGTACCAGTTTTCTTTTTTTTTTTTTTTAACAATTGCAGTGATCTTAAGTATTTACTTAAGAGTTGGGCTGCCTACTTAGAATTCATTGAAAGCTTTTTGCACATTTCAATGTTCCCATTCTAGGAAAAAGACATGCATTTATAATGCTTGATATTGAACTATTAAACTACAATGAAATTGGAAAGCAGCTACATTGCTGTCTAATGTGTTTTCCAAATTACCTTGCCCGAAGACTTGATTCCTTTAAATAGTGCTGCTCCGACTATAAGCCAAGCTAGAAGAAGACAGAGTGCTAAATACCACACGATAGTTCCAGTCTCATCCATTCCACTCGACCTTTGGAGTGCCACTTTACTGAAAACACATAAACCTTTTTATGAACACAGAATCACTTGTCTTGAAAATAAATTGAACTTTGTAATATCTTTCAGTTGGGAAGAAGCTTCATGAATTTTTTTTCTAAAGCTTTGTGAATTTTATTTCTTATGAATACATGCCCACACTTTGAGCCTGTCATGAATATTGGTTTTGGAGGGACAAAAATAGTTCATTGAAAAGCTCTCTGACTTCAAAATTAATTGCAAATCCAAAGTTCCAAACACCAGAGTGAGTAGCCACTGATTCCTATAGCTATGAGTTTTTGGTAATATTTCAAAGCTCCTTTTTTGAAAGAAACTAACCTTACATGAGATTACTTTGTTTCATTCATTGCAATATTTTTTCTCAAGTTAAAATAAAGGAGAAAATATTTTAAACTATATTAAATATTTTCCTCATTCATCACATTTCTAGAGGTTATCAAATCCAAATGGTTCTATTATTTATACATACATGGATCTAGGATCTAAAGTCTTAGCTTGATGTTCAGGAACATTTTAAGCTCCAAATTTTCAAAGAGTACTAACATGTGGATGAAGAGCACTAATTTTGGCAGGGAAGTCAGAGAAGTTAGGTAAAGGTAACATGGTAGGCATAGGGTAAGGAGAATAATGAGAAATCATTTTAAATTAATAAAATACAAAATAGATATTTGAAAGAAAAATGTGTGACAGAGAACTTTAGCTTTAAATAGCAATTTTGTCCCAAATATCACTCATTACCCAACTGTTCAGAAGTAATACATATTTATTATTGTCTAAAATATCAATATATTTTTTCAAAGCAGTGCCCTAATTTATGGCTATTAAACACTAAATAAATCATTGCTGATAGTGTTGTATCCACTTAACAATTAATTTATAAATAACAAATTGTTGGCTTTGAGCTAATTTTGCAGGTATCTACTATTCTCCATCTCATCTAGAACAGGTAAGCATTTGAATCAAGTGACATGATCTATGCTGATTCCCCATTTTTCCTATTTAGGTGAGTTAAAGAAGGGGACAATCAATATTTTGTTGCTTATAAAAATGTTTAGTAACATCCGCTTAAGAACTATATCATCTAGTGTACTTACTTCCAATATTGTTCGCTGGGAAGCTGCCCTGGCTGATAAACTTCACTGCCATTAATGCAGGTAAAATTGTTGTAGTCTACCCAGCTTTTATTCATTTGGATGAGCTCCCCTATGCTTGTGCTCACATTACAGCGAGTTACTAAAAATGATAAAAAGAAAAATGCGCACAAGCACAGAAACATACTTAGTATTAGAATAGTACTTTCCTGGGGGAAAAAAATGTTTTAATGGTAAAATATTTAAGTTCCTGTCTAAATGTTACTTGGTAAAGGTAGAGTACAAATCTTACAAATGAAAAAAACCATGTACTTTCGGCATCTTAAATTTTCTCTAATACTAAGCTGTGGGTGAGTATGAAAATATATGCCCTTTTAAATATTGATTATAACAGCTATAAATTAACAATGGTTTCAATTGGGTCCTAGTGCTCTAAGTAACTTTTAGTAGGTGAACTCATCTAGTTCATATAGGTTAAGTGGCACCTTTAAATTCCTAGCAAGTGTTTGTTAAACCTTTACAACTACTATCTGACATCTACAGGTATTCCCAATGGTAATAGCCTACAAAATTGATGCTACATTACCTCAAAGATTAGCAATATATGGCATAGGCAATAATCACTGTCTCCTGAGACACTACTATTATAGATAATGTTTTTTTCTCTTTATCACTTCCTCATTTTTTTCCTTCTCTCCTGACTAGGCCTGACACCTGCAAGAAGTACACCTAGGCATGGCTTAGCCTTGCTGGCGGCCCTCAGAAATTAACATGTTAGGTTCATCAATTTTCAGGTTATAGATGCATTATTCTGCTTTCACCAATGATCTGTAGTGGTGCACTTAAAATTACACATAAATGGTTAAAGAATGATTTCACTTTTTAAGTTTATTTTAAAAATATAAAAGGATGATGTCGATTTTATACTATTTTAAAAATAAATAAATGAATTTTACCTATAGGTGATCTGCTACAGTTTTCATCTGACCAAGAAGCACAATTTTTCCATGGTAGTTCACTTTGAAATGAAGCAAACATGTAGTAAAGACTATAGGCAATTATGACATTGTAATAGATGGTCACAAAAATGGAAATCAGGACCATTGTAATTCCCACACCTGGAAAAAACAACAATTAAAATAAAAAATAAACTCAAGTGAAATTTCTTCTGCTAATTCGTAAAAAGTTGGAGCTCTAGTTCCACTAAATCTCTGAAAAGACTGTTTCAAATAATTGTTTAGAACAGGGATAAAGTGCTTGAATAGCTTACATTCTAAATTTAAAATTATTTTCATAATTGGATTTCTGGGACATATTCTTAGTTGATTAGAAAAAGGTATTAAGGTCAAGGGCAGAAAACCTGTATTAAGCCCATCAGATTCTCAAAAATAAAAAGCCCATGTCCATTACTCTTTCTTTTTTCAGTTTGTAAATTCTGGTCAGCATGATCACTATTCTAGGAAAAGCAATTCAAAGCTCATACCTATTGACTCATTGACCAATAGTTCTTTATGTATAAACCAGAATTTTGACAAGTAGAAAATGAAGTATCTGGACTAATTTCCTGAAAGGATAATGTATAAGACTTCTACAAGTACATGTAAAAAATTCAATAACTTAGTAAAAATCTGAATTTGAAGCTCAGAGGTTAACTCAGTTTCAAAATGTAACTGTAGTGAATATAACTCCTGTGCTTCAGACTAGCTTTTGAGGTAGCTTTTCCAGTATTCTAGCGCAATATTACATTCACATCACTCTGAATTTATTTTTGATGTTACATTGAGGTTTTTACAGATGGTTTTCAGCATCCAGCATATAATAGAATTGTATCTAATCTTTAGACAGAAAAAAAGTTTGATATTTAATCACAATCAAGACATTTTTTTTTTACTTCACAAGTATCCTAGTCTATGAAGAGCACCCAGGAAAAAATAGTGACCTGTCCTTCAACTTCTCTGAATCAGTCATCGTGAAAGATAAGCAAAAACCCTAAGACAGACTGCATATGTAATTTTAATGAAGTCAGGGCCATAGAGTTAATGTACAAGAGGACTGTATTCCCTGTATATCAAGGGAATCTAAATGGAGAAACTAGGAAAATAATGATTCTCTCTAATGTCCTCCTAACTGCCCCCCCAAACATATATGCTGCCCTATATAAATAGAAATAAAAATTAACAGCAGATTTTTTAAATTATACAATGTCCCCCAATATATCTGCAGCTCTAGATAAGCACAAAAAATGAGTTGATTTTTAAATTCTATAATGACAAACTATTTATGAAATGCATGCTTCTTTGCCTTGACATTTCACAATTTTAGTTTTTTTTTTCTTCTGCACAGTGAGGGCAGCTGTTTGCACAAATAGACCAATAAGCACAATGAGGAAAACACTTTAATGCCAACCTTGAAACAATGGAAGAATCCTCCAAACTGAAACTGGACCTAAACTAGCAAATTGTCCCAGTGAACACTCGAGGAAGAACAAAGGTAAACCAGCCAATGCCAGCATAATAGCATAAGGTATCAAGAAGGCACCTAAAAAAGAAAAAAAGAATCAAGCACTATTGCATTTCAAACTCTTGATGGCAGTTTGATAACCAGAAGAACATTTTTAAAACATCCTGATATAGCAGAATCAAAGGGCTTGATTTGGGCCCCAAATTTACTGCTTTCTGTGAGAAAGAAGTTGATTCTCTAAATCTTAGATTTCTCATATGTAAAATGGAGGATTCTAGTCTTACTTTAGATTTTTGTGAGTATTAAAAACAATAGCCTATATAAAGTAATCTAGAAAAGTTGACCACAGTCTGTGCAGCCACATGGACCTGGCTAGGTAATTAAAATACTGTCTCCAGCATTTACCAGTTATGGTATCTGGGGCAATTTACTTTATCTCTGAACACTGAGTTCATAAATGGGGAGAACAATACCAACTTATCAGTTTGTGGTAAGAGTTCAATTACACAACTTAAGTAAAGTGAAAACATTGGGCAAAATAGAAGACACATGGTGTATATTCAATGTTAGTTTCCCACCTTTCTCTTTTGAAAATAAATGGCCTATTTAAAGTCTTAGGGTGCAAATGCTGAACTGCTTCACAGTGGTAGTTATTGCAGTTAAGGTCATTATTCTCCAAATGATTACAAAGATCTTAACTCAATTTTAATAGGAAATGTATCGGTTTTGTTAGAATAACTTGAACTCTTGCAAAGCATTAATAGCTAAATTTCAATTTCTAGAAACTATTTGTGCCACATTTAGTTTTTTCAGGCCCTTTTTTGTTTTTGAAAAAGTTTATTATTTTGCTTCTTTGCTGCCCTCCTTATGGGCATAAAAGAAGCTCATGAGAACTTTTGCTAGACCGTAGGAAGAATCAGGGACAGAATATTCAATTTACTGAGCAAATATTCTAGAAGTATTGACAAAATATTTAATAAGGGAATATGGGGATCAGTGGCTAAAAATGGGCTGTTGGATTATGTGCATTCCATTTATCGTGTATTTTTTTCTCATGTATTTTTCATATTATGGACTGTAACATGCCTAGGAATTACATTATTTCCAACACTCAAAGTATATTGTACTGAAAATCATGAGACAATTACTTATTACATACTCATAGTTAAGCTGCTGTATTTCAGTGCTAACCCTGCAAGTCACTAGACCATAGGGACACATATGTTTGCATAGATGATGCAATGTACATACCATCATTACAATGACTAATAGAAACTTAAGTCTTACCAGTGATAAACATGAAGGAAAAGTAGTACAAAATAAGCAAAGTTTTACTGACACAGTGTAGATAGGTATTTGGGGGAGAAAACTAACTTTCATATTTTCTTCAATGTCATGTATGTATTTATACCCATTATATTTTATTAATAACCATAATTGATAAGGGGATGCAAGTATGCTGACCTAAACCTTAAGATGGTATAAAATGTCTTGTTTCTTAAACTGTCAAAAAGAATCTACATGTAAAAATGTTTTCAAATTTTTTCAAATTTTAGCAATAGATTTGCAAATCTGACCATATATTTTTTTTTTTTTTGGCATGGGCAGGCACCGGGAATCGAACCCGGGTCTCCAGCATGGCACGCAAGAACTCTGCCTGCTGAGCCACCATGGCCTGCCCAGATCATATTTTTTAATCTGATCTCTTCTACTACTTACATTTGAAAAATCTGAATTTCCTGTTTCTTTCCTAACCTTAGGTAAAAGAAAAAGAAGCAATTGAAAGAGCCTTAGATTATCCATTACCCAAATGATATGACCATTAAAAACTGAGAGCCAATATGGTATATTGATTTTTAGAGGAATATAACACTGTATAATGAATAAGGCTTTCTTGGCTATATTTTTTAATCCTCTATTAAAACTAGTTTAATATAGTTCCTGGGAATTTGTGGTTACTTCTGGGCCTACTTATGAGGTCAACTCACAGGGAACTTTTTCTTCTAAATATTAGCACAAGACACTGGAAAGAAACCACAATGATTCTTGTCACTACACTGAACCTTAAGACACAGACACTAAAAACATATAGCAAACCTATGACTGAACAACCAAGACTACAGATAGGGGAATTTATGCCACCAACACTTAAAGTGTTTGATAAACAGAGTTCCTTTCTTAAATCTCTGAAGAGGGAATGTTTTAGCGCAATGAATTAAAAAAGAATATATGATTGGACTATCACAATACAAAATCCTATTGCACCAAAAGAATAATTACGGTGGCACAGTTTCACTGGCACCCAGTTATGAAATATAAGGGCATATCACTTCTACACTTTTAATAGAACATGTAATTACAAGTAAATAAAATATGGTGTAAGTGAAAAGTTGTTCAACATTGCTAGAAAATTGTGCAATTCATTTTGTTCCCCTAAGGTCGCATCAGAATTATTTTTCTCTCCTGGTTCTAATTGAGTCTTAGTGATTTCCAAGGTAACACTTATTTTATTTTGCAGGAATAAAACACCTCGCCTTGAATTAAACCCAACTGCATTGTGGAATGACTTTCTGTCCCGTCAGTCCAATTTGGAATCCATGTAACTGCATATTGCAAGTAAGATGTTAAATCTTCAATTATTTTTTAAATCAACTTCTTCCACACCTAAATTTCCAAATATGTGATGTCTTATTCTACTTAAACAACTTAGTTGAAAGATTTATTTTTTTGCTAACAAAACTAGATTTAACTTTTTTGAGATTCAGTTATACATTAAGCAGATTATTGAAGGAATGGGTAAAAATTAAACAGAGCAAGTCCTAATTAAAGGTTCCATGAGATTTCAGAAGCACAGATGTGCTATATGTAAATTTTTTATCTTTTAAATCTGAGGATTCTATGAAGCCAAACAGCTAGCAGCTCAGTCTTCAGCAATGACCTCCTCCCCAACTCCCCAACCTCCCACTAACCCGAACCATCACGTACCTTTCCCCACCTCTTAAAATACCTTTAGAGGCCATACAGCACCCCACTTAAAACTGGGGGGGGGGGAATACCTCCGCCATTGTTGTAGGTCAGATATGGGAATCTCCATACATTTCCCAATCCCACTGCATATCCAACCATAGATAGAAGATAGTCCGATTTTTTGGACCAGTTACCACGGTCCTGATTCTCATCATTTTCACCGACATGGAAATTCTCAGATGAGGCCGTCACTTTCTGGAGAAGGGAAAATACCAGCGTCTGTCTTTCAACCATGAAAAATTCCATGGAAGCATAATTTCCCAAGTCCATAAAATAATAGGAAAAAAAAGAGAGAGAGAGGGAAAGAGTTGGGGAAATTTCTGCTGATGGCTTCTTTTACAATATTTTCCCCTTCTAATGACAAAAGTTTTTTTAAGTGGATATTTTACTTCTTCAACTGAAATCACCCAAATTTTGGTGAAAGGTTACCTATTGCTCTAGCCATCAAAAATGAAAGAGGACAAAATAGATTTCAAATACACAAGTCTTAAAGATGAATTAGGTAAAATAAAAACTTAAGATCATAGCAGATCTTTGAGAATAAGGTTCAATTGCAGCTTATAATGAAAAAAGAACTCAACAGACTCCTTTTCTTATGTGCTAATAGCTTGGGGTGTTTGCAGTTAAGAAAAGTTTAACTTCCCTCCCTGTTTTGGCAAATAAAATCAGTGCTTTTATGAAAGTCACAGCATAATATGCAGTCAAATTGATTCTCTAGTCCCACCAGGTGGAGCAGCTCTCTCTTCACTTGTGGGGGAGGGTTTCTTTTACAAACCTGTTAGCTGCCCTGGGGTATGGAAGGTTCTTGCAGCCAGCTGAGGACAATGCACCTCCCTATCTCCCTCCAGCATAGCTTAAAGACTGGACACCAACTGAAGCAGGACACCCAAGGCAAAGCATAAGAGGTGCCTCTACGTCCTCTGGCTGGGAAATAAGAACTGTTCTTTTTCCCCTACTCTCTAGGGACGCCACAGGCCCACTTGAAGCCAGTTGAACAGAAATATAGAAAAGGAGAAGCAGAAAGTAAAAACTGAGATTTTAGTTTACCCTTCCCAGTCCCTCCATTCCTCCTGCTGCAGCTCCCAGACCCTACCTCTTTCCCTCTGCACTTGAAGAAGTTCGGGCACTTCAACTTGTCCATGGTTCACTCACTCCCTCGGCTTACTCCGCCTCTTCTCTCAGTCTGGCTGAGCTTGACTGGTGGCAGGTGCACACTACCCGCTTCTACCTGCCAGAGTGATCCACCTTGCCCAGGGGTGGGACCATTTATGGAAGCAAGCTCTCTCCTCCCCCTCCGAGGCGCTGTCGTGTCAATTACCGGAAGGGACCAAAGTGAGGCTCTGGTTTTTCCCCCAGGTAAACCAAAGTGTAGCAATCTCCTGCCCCTGCCCCAGGGAAAGGGCTGGGCTGATAGAGAGCAGAGCAGCTTGAGCTGAGATGACTGACAGGCTTTGACTCAGAGCCCTGCAGGTGGCTTCGCAATCTTGCCTCCTTTCTCGGGCTCCCTGTTTCCTCCTAAACCTTGCATCTCAGTCCAGTCTCTGTCCTGGGGCCAAGTGCTGATATCCACTGGTATTGGAGGAGGGAGGGGCCCTGCTATGGGGCCATTCTTTTTCCCAAGACTCTTCTGAACAGATCATACCCCACATTCAGTCCTGGTTTCCTTCAGCTCTTGGATTTCCTAAAGTTTTAACCCTCACTAGAAAGCAGTTTGTTCCCTGGGGCAAATGCTGTGCCCAGAGGGAAAGCCTCTGAATTGGGTACCTTGAAAAGCAGCCAGTGAGGTAAGATTACCCATCTGGCACTGCATGAAAAGAGCAACTTTGAGCCTGTCTTTCTGAGACTTTCTGAGGCTTCGAAACAGCATTCCCGTTTATAGGAATTGCTTTGTGTAGCATTTCAAAGAAGGCAAACAAAACAAATTATTGAGCAGGTTTGTGGAAAATTCTAACTCTAACAAAGAGCTCCACTTTGCAAGAAAGGTGAGGCCTAGAAAGTAAACTATGAGGAAGTATCCTAGCTTGGCCAGGGCGAAAATAATTCTTATAATACTGTTTACCAATGTAGCATATTTTCATCAGAAAATTCAAAGGATGTAAACTCAATATGCCCAGGTAAGAGATGTTAGCAGTTCTATGAAACACAGTACAAACCAATGCCCAGAGAGAAGCCAATAGAGAGCCAAGATTTAGACCCTATGTACAGCTCCTTTTTTCTCAACGACAACAAGAAGTTTCCATTTGCAATAGAAATATGCCCTGGGGAGTCTTGGCAGGTAAGGCAGAAGACAGTCAATGAGAGAAGTAGGGAAGTAACAAGGAGAATTAATGTTTCCCCTAATTATGTCTAGAACAGAGATACCAGACAGAGACTGGTGTGTGTGCATGTGTGCACACATGTTTGTGTATGAGCATGAGTGTGTACCTCTTAGTATTACATACTACCTGTATGACCTAAAAGGTAAGATGAAACTATCAAAGTCCCGTAGAAATAAAAGCGGCCCACCATGGGACACTACATACAGATAGTAACTATAGAATAAAGAGCAAATAGAAATCCTAGGAATAGAGTGGTTAGAGGACAGCAAGACAAGGGGCATATAAAGGAAACAATCAGCAATTTTCCCTCCTTGTTAAAAATAGAGAAGCTTCTACCACCTTTGATATTAAAAATAAAAGTTACTTTACAGAGTGTACTGTTTTGTTTGTTTGTTTGGGGGATATTATTTACATTATCAAATATGGCTTCTCATGACCTGGTCCCTGCTTAATTTTTAGTGTCATCTCTTACCATCTCCTGCCTCAAACTCTTAAGCTTGTATGTCCTTTCCTGTACATGAATATACATACTGCTTCTCACATATGTGCCTTTGCTATTTCCTCTGGAAATTCCCACCCTCTTTTTCACTTGGGTAACCACTACGCATCCTCTGAGACTCTACTTAGATGCCACCTCCTTAAGGTCTTTCTATAATGGTTCCTTCTCTATTACTGAAAACTGGGTTTAGATGCCTTTCCTCTGTATCACTATGCTACCCTCTATTATTTTTGCATAATGTGAAATTATTTGTTTATAGTCATCTAGACTGTGATTCTCTGAGGGAAAAAAAAGTGTCTTAATCATTCTTGTTTTTGCCAGCACCTAGAGCAGAACCTGACACAGAGCAGTCATTCAGCAAATGTTTGTTTGAAAATTTGGCTCAGACAGGTCATTTAATGACTGTCTCAAATGAGGGAAATGACAATTTGGCCTAGAATCCATTCCCAAGAGATCATGAATTACCAAGAGTATGTTCTCGCTTCTTTGGGATCTGACTTATTAACTGAGGAACAAATTGTGTTTGTTCATTCATTTGCAGCTTGAAAGAAGTTTAAAAGGTTAAATGCACAAAAAAAGAGATGTGACTACATAAAATCAGTCACAGGAGTATAAATGAACATGGCATAGGATAGCATGAGAAGATTCCATTGGTTGATGGGATAGTAAGAAATAAGGTTGGAGAGGTGGCCCTCATGTGCCTTGCTATCCAGGCCTAAGCTATGGTCTGATAGGCAACAGTGAAGTGATTATTAACTTGGGAATGACACATGGCAAGCTTCACTTAAGTTGACAAAGACGCCTCAAAATTATAATTAATGACCTCCATGCACAAAGTTGTGCAGTGTTGGACTTTTAACTATGGGCCATCTTTTACAGGATACACACAACTACAAGCATGAATTGGCTTAGTTTAAAAATAAAAATGTTGCTAGCAAATTAAAGATTTATTTAGTAATGTCACAAACAACTGAATATCAACTCATTACACTGATTGTGTCCATGAAACAATTGAAATAAAAACTGATCCAATAAGTACACCTCACATTCTTTTCCTCTCTTACTAGGATTAAGTTTATGCTATCATCCATAGAAGTCCTTTTGGTCTTATTTCTACTGACTAATAATAAAGGGGACACATTACCTAAAGCTTTCTTCTAGCTATTTGGATGTGGAGAATTTGTGCAAATCCAAAGGCATTTGAAGTTTCATGAAATCCACTGACTCATTGGGCAACCAAATTATTTTCCAGCCCTCTCTCAGAAAAAAACTTTTAAACTTCACTAGCTGAACATCTCAGAGAATGAATCCCACTATTCAAACTATAGTCAAAGTAAATGAATGAAAGAATAATATAAATAGATATTTTTAAATCCTACCATAGGACATGTATACATATATGAATTAATGTTTACAATTAATACTTTCAAACATTAACCACTTTATTTAAAAAGTCAGACTACATTCATACTCAAGATATAATCAAATTATTTCTTTTAAAATGTCCTTCAATCCTAAGAGGTGAGAATGTTTTAAAGATAATCTTGCTGCTAGTGAAAGAGGCAATGATTCTCTGGCTATATCAATAAGTGAATGGACAAAGAAAGCACGAATTCAAAGATAACATACCAGAGAGCCATGGAAAGAGTTATGATGCATAATTTCTTAGTAGGTCAGTTTTCTAAGTAGGAGAAGTAAATTTATTAAATTTTATGATTTTTTTTACATTGGGTGTAGCATCCCATGGAAGGTTCTTTAAACATAAACTTTATATTGAGGTATAACAAGCATACTAAAAATATATATCTCTTAAGTGTACAACTTGATGAATTTTCAAATACTTAAACCACCCATGTGACCAGCACCTAGTTCAAGAAACAGAACATGACCAGAACCTCAGAAGACCTCTCATTAATCCTCAAAGGCAACGACTATTCTGAGTTTTAACATTATAACTAATTTTGCCAGCTTCTGGATTTTTTATAAATGAAATATTTCAGTATGCACGCTTTTGTGATTGACATCTTGTCACTCAATATTATGTTTTACAGGTCCAACCATGAAGTTGCATATAGCTGTAGTTCATCTATTATAATTCTGTACAGTATTCTAATGTATTAATATATCACAATCTATCCATTTTGCTGATGGAAATTTGGGCTGTTTCCAGAATGGGGCTATTTTGAATTGTTATATGTCTTCTGTATGCATTTCTGTTAGAAATAGACTTAGAGTAGAATTTCTGGATCACAGCGTATATGGTTAGCTTTAGCAGAAACTGCCTCTATTAGTTTCCAGGTTTTTAAAACAAATACCTACAATGGGTTAACTTAAAATGGGAATTTGTTAGCTCATGCTTTTGAGGCTGGAGGTCCAAAATCGAGGCACCAAGAATGCAGTGCTTTCTCCCTGAAGTCTGTGGCATTTCAAGGCTGCTGATGATCCTTGGTCCTTGCTTTTCTTTTACATGGCAATGCACATAGCAGCATCTTCTTTCTTTCTTGGGTTCCACTGACTTCCAGCTTCTGGCTGCTCCCTGTGGCTTCTCTCTCCATCTGACTTTCACTCTGTTTACAAAAACTCCAATATTCTGGATTAAAGCCCAACCTGATTTAGTTGTTCTTATTTACAATGGGTTCACACTCACCAGAATGTGGATCAAGACCAAAATCATGTCCAAACTGGGGTATACAATTCAATCCACATAACTGACAAACAGTTTTCCAAAGTGGTTTTCCAGTTTGCATTCCCACCAGCACTGCCATGTAGATTTTTAAGGGCTACGTGAAATGCGCTGTGGAAGGAAAAAGTAAGTGGAAGTGGAGGGGTATCCTGGGAAAAGAGGAGAAGCAGTTATTTATTGAGCCATACTGAGTGCTCTACATTTATTATCTCAGTAAATTCTCATAGAAACCCTTTGAGATAGGAACTATTATGCTTCCCATTTTACACATGATGAAACTTAGGCTCAGAGAATTGCTTTCTTAAGGTTGTACAACTAGTGACAGAACTGAGATTTGAACTGAGATTATATGTCTCTAAAGCCTATCTTTCAAATCACTCTATTACAAAATGAGGGCAACATGTTTTAAAATGCTTTGTCTGGGTGTTCCTGCTGCATAGGGCTTGGGCTTCCATTAGCATCAGTGATGTCATGGCATAACATGGTGACACTTGAACCTCCATATCCTATACAACAATATATATGGATGAAACTGTTAACCTCATCTTCAGTAAGACTGAAGAAGCTTATCTGTATTTCCTCCTTGAAGAAGAAATCACAATTTAGACAATATTTGTGTGTCATTCCCAGTTATTTGTCTGTTGAGTCTCATATTGTCAGTATGCAAGGTTCCCAAACAAGGTTTGGATTCTACTAATTCACAGTGAGAATAATCAATTCTGGGTCCTGAGAGTGAAAGCTGTATTTCAGTAGCTGCTGCTTAGAAGCAAAAAGAGAAGCATACTTTTCTCTAAAGTGCAGTAAACACATAGGGTTAAAACCTACAGAACACTTAGATGCTTTGCAAACTATCCCATGCTATTATACACTTTTCTTTTTGAAAAACAAGAAGATACCTTTAACCAAACCAAAGCATTAATATAAGGCATGCCTGAATCATATTGGTTAGTGGAGCTATAATGGCTTGAAAAAGTTGAAAATTTTCTCACCCAGGACAGAGAAGTTCTTTCTTAATTTGTTAGTAACAATAAATAAACGTTTCAACTTGACCTATATATGATAATATTGTAATAACGCATTAAAGGGGAGAAATACTTCCTCTTCACCTTTGATATGCTGGTATTTCCTCTTTTAAAACCATCACTGTAAGGCATTCTTACAGCTGTTTTGCATGTACAATAATGACCTTTATCAGAACTATATGCCCTACCTATTAAACATCAGGCCCTTTAGAGAGCTTGGCCCCTAATCATCTGCTTTCCCATGTTTAAGGAAATCATTTACTTCTATAATCCATAGAAAAATTTCCCTGGTTAAGTTTGTAAATAAAAAGAATTATAATAAAAATAATTTAATTATGCAACCAAACTGAAACCGACCTTCTGTAATCATTTGAGAAGACAAAAATCAACTGAGGAATACTTATGGTAATACTATCTATGTTCATGTGTAGCCATTTTCAATATTTTATTTTATTTAAGGAAGAATGGATTGGGAACTCCCATTACTATCCACTCTAAATAACTGGTAAAGGAAATGCTATGAATCAAATCAATCCTGTGTATAAAAGTGCGGCATTTATTTTTCCTTGCTTGGCTGAAGCCCTTTACCATAAAAGTGGTGTGCTGTAGAGTGTCTAGTATGTGAAGAATATAAAGCAATTCTTTTCTCTTTTGCTGACAAGAGCGATGCTTGAACTTCTTTTGCTAAAACTGACATCTGGAGGGCTATCTGAGGCCTTCTTAATCTATGTTCTTTCTTTTATTGCTGAATATAATGGCAGCCAGTTGGTTTGTGTTTTGTTACTGTCAAACAATACTGTTTGCTAACAATGCTATTACTGTCTCTGGCAATGATAATAATAACAATCACCACCACTTCACAATAACATAACTTACTGTTTTGTGAGTGACTATGATATGCTGTGCAGTTGATGTTTGTTATTTTCAATTCTCACAACAACTCTACCAAGGAGCTATTCTTATTAACCCAGGCTCAGAGAGGTGAAATAACTTCCCAAAGACATAAGACTGTAAAATGTGGGGGGTAGTATTCAAACCCAGTTCTGTTAACAGAACCTAAGCCTTTCCCAGTAACTTACCATGGGTTTCTCCTTCCTACCTCAACCTTTCTTGATAATTCTATAACTTCTTTCCCTCCTCTCAGCATTCCTCACTCTTTTTTACTTCAATTTCTCCTTTATCATGCCTCATCCAGCCCTCTCCCAAAATGTTCTGCCTTTGTTGACATTCTCCTATCCTTACCCCTTTCCCCTCTACTGGTCTCTCTTTAAAACACAAAGAGCAATTATTATTCATCACCAGCCAGATAACACCTTAACACCTGCCCACTACTTCACTAATGTAAGCTGGGGATCCCTCCAGGGGAACTAATGAGGAGAAGAGGGGTGATTCAGCAAGCAAGCCAATTCGATCAGTTTCATAAGCTTTCCTACCTACCATCAGAGATCAGTTTATGAAACTAGCACCAAGGCTCTGCCAATACCTATGGGGGTGGGTTCATAAATAAAATGGAATTGCTCTATAATCAGCATCTTTACAGTTAATAACATCAGTGGAGTATGGCAAACAGTTACTGGTGGTAAGGATTTCATGCTGCCCATGACCCTGTATTAATGGGATATTGTTGTTAGGGTTAGGAGTGGTGATACACTTGTCTTGTAATTATATAACAGCACTAATGCCTCCATGTGAATTATAGCCTGACTCATTTGTTTAGATCTTTTGTGTCTAGAAATGAAGGGAGCTATGTGGTTAAGACTTACTGTGATACAGTGCTGAAAAATGCAGGAAAAATGAAAATGCAACCTCTTACATAACACCTTTCCATTAAATCTTTTTAACAACTTGAGTTGTTCATTCCAATGAGGTGCGCCAGGTGAAATAGGTGCAGTGTATAATAGTCCTATTTTTCTAAATGATTAATAGAAAAATACTCACATTGCTGTTAAATTACTTCTTGATGGAAAGAAAGCTGTGGAGCCAGAAAAAAATAGCAACATTTACTTAAATAAGTACTAAATCCTATTACTTATTCTGATTGGGATTCTTTTTAGGAAATAAAAAAATATTTATGCTGGTATACAGTTTATTGAGCAGTGGTGGATAAACACATGATATTTTTAATCCTAATCACTGCCTTCTACCATGGTCTATTGACTCCATTTCTTGACCTGTAAAAGCACCTCATGTATGTCCCATAGCTTCTTATTCACTTTATGTTATTAAAATGTCCAACCTGCCTAACCCAGGTTAAAACTTCAATTCACTGCCACTTTACTGTTCATCTTCTCTCTTATCCCAAGTAACAACCAAACTTCAGCCCTGGGGACTTGGAATGATGAAAGGATATATCTTGATCTTTCACGCCTCACCTCTCTTTTCGGGGTCTCTTTCTCCTCTAGGAGCTTGGAGTTGGGAAGAGCTACTGTTCTCAGTTCTCACTGCTTCCCTGGTTACAAATGATTGATCATTAACACTCTCTGCATGACAGGTATCCAAATCATGGGGCTGTGTGAGGTCTTCTAGAACCATATGGGAGGATGGCTCTCCTACACTGTTCTCTAATATGAAAGATATGTTCCAGTTGAAGCTTCCCTCAGTTCCGGCCTCTGGTGTTATGCCTCAGAGCCTCTGGCTGCTGGGGATACATTTATCACTTGGCAGTCCTCTGGGTTTGCATACTAGCAAGATGATCAAGCCTGGTAACATTTGGCAGCATCCATGTGAACAGTGGAAAAACACATACATACTTCCTATGCCTTATTGAAGTGCAAGCTGTTCCACTGACAGCTCCTCTATTTATCCTGCCATTTCTCTTCTATCATTCTGTTTTCTCCTTCTCCTCAAACATTCATAAGGACAGATCAGATAGTCTACTAGATAAGCAGAGATTAAAACAAACGAACAAAATGGCATACTTGTGTCTCCATTTCTCCAGGCCCTGCAACTAATGGCAAGCAGCTATCTTGGAGTTCCCTCCACACTCACTTGGCTCTGAGGCGCTTCTCCTCTCCTCCTACAGAAGGAGGAAACTACAACACTTCACACACTTTTACACTATATTCACAGGTAATGTCTCCTATAATCTTCCTAACAATTCTATAAAACAGGTAGGAAAGGTAGCAATGCCCTGATTTTACACAAGAACCTGAAACACCAGGACTCTAAGATCCTCTAAACTGTTGTGTTTTCAGAGATTCCCTAAGCGAGTGGCAGAGCCAGAAGTAAACTCTGGTTCATTGATTTCTCGGCCTATGCTCTTTCCAGGACTCTGCTGGAGCCCCACTAAAAACGATCTTCAAGGTTTCTGCATTATACTTGCAAGTACACTAACATGATATTTGGACCCTCTGTAATGACACCTCCTTGAGCAGAGTTGGTTCATGACAGCAAGCCCTCATTCAGAATCTCATCCACTGTATTAAAGAAAGATTTTGAGAAATAAATGGCTATTCGTTAAATATTCTACACTAGATGCTGTGGGGAAGCTGTCCATAAAACAAGCTGGCAGTCTTGGTCAGAAGAGTATTAGAGTTAAATAAGACAATGAATAATCAGGTACTAAATTGTGGGTTCAGATTTTACTGCTCAGAAGATTAGAATAGCTGAGGAGAGATTCGAAGGAGACGTAAAATAAGCCTTGACTGAAAGGATTAGGACTTATGGGATAAGAGAACTGTCATCAGGCAGGAATGAGCATAAAGCAACAGAATTACAGGTCTGACTAGAGCAAAAGATTTTTCTTTTTGTTTGGAAGGGTTAGAAGAAATGGTTGGCTCATTGCAGTGGGATTTCCTGACTGCAAACTTCATGAAGGAGAGACCTTGTTTTTTTCACCACTGTGTCCCCAGTGCCTTGAACGGGACGTGAAGTATACCTGGTTCAATAAATGAGAGGGAGGAGTGCATGGTATGGTATATATGAGTTTTTTCTTTTTTCTTTTTATTTCTTTTTCTGGAGTGATGCAAATGTTCTGGAGAATGATTATGGTGATGAATATACTACTGTGTGATGATATTGTGAGTCATTGATTGTACATCATGTATGGAATGTTTGTATGTTAAGAATGTTCATGTTTGTATGTTGTTTTGGCTTGTCAATTAAAAATAAAATAAAATTAAATTAAATTAAAAAAATAGAATTAAAAAACCCTCTCCTCACATCTCTAGATACTTTTTTTCTATGTATATTCTTTGTCAACATCTTGTACTTCCCGTTTTGTTACATATTAAACCTTAAACTACCAGTTTCCTTAGGAAACTACAATCTAAAATTTTAGAAGAGCCAGAAAATGTTAATTTAAATGTATTCCTCCCTGAGTTCCAAATAACAGCTATTAGTTATAAGTAGGTCTAGAGGGCTACCAGAAGACAGAGACCTCCAAGCCAGAGGTCTTTGAAAGAAACTAATAAAATGGTATGACTAAGAATTTGAAAGGAAAAAATTTAAAATATGCTAAAAGCAGAATAATAATAAATAAAACTGCAGGAAAACCAAATAACTATTCAAGAATGTCATGGTTCAAATATAAAATAAAAATATGGCACAATCTGATACAATTGATTGTATAAAACTCTATACCTAAACACTCTCCAAATCACCTATCGCTTGTGATAATGAACTCATATACTATTTGGTTTAGCACTGAGACAGATAAAAAATCATGTCAACTTATGAATAAAAGTAAGGTAGGCTATGAAAGAAGAAGGAAAATGTAAGAGTTCTCATTTGGTAAGTTAGGTAAAGAGTCACAAGATAATGTATAAAGTTGATTTATACAAGAAAAAGAGGTTTAAATATGTTAAGTAAAAGAACCATAGAAATGACCAGTGAAAGGACTAAAAGTAATATTAAAATCAAGCAGTAGGAAAAGAAGTTAAAGGTAGTATATTTGAGCTAAATCTCCTTCAGGGACTCTATGAATGTGTTTAAGCTTAATAAATCAGGATACAAGCACTTGGACAACCAAAGCTATAGACTGAACCCCCAATCTTGGGGTTTATTCATATCAAACTTAATCCCACAAAGGATAGGTCAGGCCTATTTAAAATTAGGCCTAAGAGTCACCCCCAAGAGAACCTCTTTTGTTACTCACATGTGGCCTCTCTCTCCAGCCAACACAACAAGCAAACTCACCACCCTCCCCCTGTCTACATGGGACATGACTCCCAGGGGTGTGGACCTTCCTGGCAACATGGGACAGAAATCCTGGAATGAGCTGAGAGAGCATCAAGGAATTGAGAAAACCTCTAGAGTGAGCTGAGACTTAGCATCAAGGGATTGAGAAAACCTTCTCGATCAAAAGGGGGAAGAATGAAATGAGACAAAATAAAGTGTCAATGGCTGAGAAATTCCAAACAGAGTTGAGAGGTTATCCTGGAGGTTATTTTTACACATTAAATAGATATCACCCTGTTAGTCAATATGAAGTGGAGAGGCTGGAGGGAACTGCCAGAAAGTGTAGAGCTGTGATCCAGTAGCCATGTTTCTTGAAGATGATTGTATAATGATATAGCTTTCACAATGTGACTGTGTGATTGTGACAACATTGTGTCTGATGCTCCTTTTATCTACCT
>PVIY010005270.1:0-95827 GCA_004026745.1 Myrmecophaga tridactyla
GCCTGTGCACTCAAATGACCAATAATCCCTGAGACACCAGGATTTCAAAGAGGGAAAGAGTTTATTATTAGACATGAAGTAGAAGAGCAGATGGCCTCTTGGCCCCAAAATCTGTCTCTCCAAACTGCAGTAATTCTGACAGTTTTATAGCCTTAAAAGATGGGCAGGTTTTAGGATAATGAGCACAGTGGCCCCAGATGACATAATTAGAGGTGATTTAATTATTGAGCATGCACAGATTGATTACATGCTTATTCACAGAATGTATATAAGAAAATCGTGGCCATAATATGATGATGGGCATGATTTTTTGTATTATAATGAGATATAAAGTCTAAACTACTGCGCATGCCAGAGCAGGTCCATTTTGGTTAGATCCAGCTTTAATTATCAAGATAACTTTGGACTTGGGGTGGTTTAGTTCTGGGCTGACCCAAGACCCTTTGTAAATAAATGATAAGGGCTGTCTTTAGTGATCGCAGGACTCTAAAGTTGAAAAACTGGATAAATGGGTACAAGTGAAGGTTAGTCACAAGGTTTTTAGAAATCACAAGGGCACAAGATAAAGGCTGTACAATCATCATCAGAGATCAAGATAGCTGGATACAATTTTAAAAGAGTTCAGGGATTCCCCCTCTGTCTACTCCAGAAAGCAAAAAGGGCTATCTATGTAAAGATTCAGCAACCATAACCACTCCTCAAGTCCTAACTTCTCACTTACAGAACAGACTCTCCCCTTTAAGAAGGTACCTGGCCCTGCTAACACCTAGATTTCAAACTTCTCGTCTCCAGAACCCTGAGAACAAAAATGTCTGTGGTTTAAGCCAACTAATTTGTGGTTCTTTGTTACAGCCGTGCTGGAAAATGAAGACAGGTGGTAAAGGGGTGGAATGATTATTTTGCCTAATTAGAAAAATGCTTGAAACTCAGCTGACTCCAAGCTTTACAAGACTGTGCTCTTTTGTCTTTGCACCCTTCTGATGCCCCATGGCTCCCTTGTCGCCCTGCTATCACTGGGTCTCTGCCTCCCTGGGCTTCTGTGAATACGTCCTAGTCTCCACATTTTCAGTCAGAACTACCCCTCCCGACCCTCAGCCTTTAGCCCAGCAGCTCCTCGGGAACCGGCCATGCGCCCATGCTTCCTGTGGGTGGGGGTCCCTGCTTACCTTGGCCTGGCCCTTCATCAGCACAATGCTGGAGATGACCGAAGCCTGCAGGACCCCAGACGGCTGTGCAAGCTGAGCTGTGCTCAGCGACCGCATTGGCCTCGACATGCCCTGCAGTGAGGAAGCAGGGTGAACAGAAGGTGAGCCGCACGGGAGGGTAGCACATGGCTCGCGGGGAAGGGGGAAGGGCCCGCCAGGAGAAGACCCCAAACCCCGAGTCCTAATTTGATGCCTGGACTGTGGTTAAAGGGTCTGGGTGGGTGTCTGGTGGGAGGGGCTTGCATGAGTAGCCCCAGGAGTTGGCTTTGCAGAGTGAGCCCGATCTCCCTGCAGACCGCAGCCCAAGGCCCGCGAGGGCTTGTTGAGGAAGTAGGTCCAGGGTGACATCCCGGACCCTGGTGCCCTGCAGGACCATGGGTCCCTGTGACCAAGGTGGCAAGCACAGCCTGGGGGCCAACTGTCAGGCATGCTTTCCACAGACTATGCTCAATTCAAGACACATTTTCCAGGAGCCTTGGACCAGGCATGGAGTGGTGGGCAAGGAGGCAGGAACCAGAAGACTTAAAAACTCAGAGCATACGTCATGGGGAAGGTGGACAGGCCATTCACTACTTGCACGGCAGGAGCAACTTGAGCCAATGGTAAAGACACACATCGTACACACACCAGGAAGCAGCCGGGTGAGAGACAATGCAGTGTGAGGGCAGAGCTGAGCCTCTGGAGCCTTGTTGCCTCAGTTCTTCCTCAGCTCTGCCCAAGTGTCAGCTGGTGACCTTGGGGAAGTGACCTCTGTGCCTCAGTTTCCTCATCCTAAAACTATGATACCTATAGTACCTATGAAATAGTGTTTTGAGGTCTACATCTATGAATGCTCTTAGAACAGTGCCTTTATAAGATACAGAGAAAGTGCTTTATACATATTTCTTATTATTATGGACTCTAAGACTGTTTTTCTGCTTTAAACATTGTATGACTTGAAAAGATTCATCAGTGCTGAGGGCTTCCTTTTTGCATTCCTGCAAATGCAGATAACATCTGCTGTCCTTGGTCAAGGTAGCTGGATGGTCCCTCCTTGCTGAGATCTACAAGGTAGAACCAGGAGCCCAGGCTGATGACCCTAACACTGTACGACCCCTGGGCAAGGAGGTGGGAGGTCACAGTGGAGGAGAGTGTGGGCTCTGGTGCTGCCTGAGTTCATATTTTGCTGGTATGCCACCTGTTAATCACATGACCTTCTTCTTACAGGCTTGCGGCTGCTCACACCTGATTGGCTGATCTCAAAGACACTCAGGAAATACTCCAGGTTCCATAGACCTATGTCATTCCCAGAGTTGTCCGTTCACTGTGGACCCCACCCTCCCTGCCTTCTTTCCAGAAACAACCCTTCTCTGACAATCTCCTTGCTGCTTCCCATGGATGGCTGTTCTGACACAAAATGAAACCATTTATGAACATTTGAGTGCTCCCTAAACTTTGACAGGTAAGTGAGCAGAGCCACCCACCACTGCTCCCTATGGCAGATGTTGTTAAGCAATTGAAATTCTCTTTCCTGATTAGATGTAGCCCCTCAGCCCTTTAAACACAGCCCTCCAGGCAGCTACTACCAGTTGATCTATAGCCCATCCTTGCTAGCCTGGTGGTCTCCTGTCCCCAGGGACCTGGAATCCTAATGCAAGAGGCAGCAAATACAGGAGGCTGGTAGTCCCATCCTGCATTCAATCTTTCACAACCCAGTGCTGGCTGCAGATGTTATAGGATTCCCAGGTTGCTCTCACGTGGCCCAAGATATCCAAAAAACCAAAGAGTGGGGAAATTCTCAGCTCAAGGAGTCATTTGAGAAGCCATCTTTCTGACACTGGGAAAACACTGCTTCCAGTTTATAAATAGAAAACACAGTGGCTCAAGGAAGGGAAGGGAAGAGCGAAATGAAATGTGTGGAGCATCTACTGTGTACCATGCAGGGAGATTCAAACATCACTAGACTGTGTAGCCTGCCCGTAAATTGCTCATCATCTTCTGGGGAGAGAAGATGCTAGTATAAATAATTGACACAGCAAGACATTGTTTGGTGAGACCTAAAAGAGAAGTACAGACACCTCAGGACGGGCCTATGTCCATGCAATCGGAGGGGTCAGATCAGGGGAGCTCCAGGCAAGAGGTGGTGTTGGAAAGGTCCTTGAAGCTAGGACAGGGTTTCTAGAGATAGAGATAAGGAAAACAGGGGCAAGGTGCTACAGAGAGAGGGTGCTGCAGGATCATTAAGTGGGAAGTTCAGACAGCACTGGCTGGAGCTTAGGACAAGAGAAGCAGGTATTGAGGCAGGCTGGGGTGACATGTGCACGAAACACTGCACTTCATATCTGCTTAGTTCCCAGTCTTCCAGCTAAAGGCCCAGGTGGGAAGGGCACAGAATGCAGCATCCCATAGGGCTTGGTTCAAATTCTGGCCACTTAGGTCTTCAGACATATGAACTCAGACAGCAACTCCCCTTGCCGAGCCTCAGCTTCCTCACTGTAAGGTGGTGCTAAAATTACATTACTTCTAAACTTGCTTTAACTATTAGAGGCAACACTTGTAAAGTGAGTCACTATATCATAGAGATTAAAAGCAACAGGCTTTCAAGTCATATAGGTCTGGCTTCAAGCACCAGCTCTGTCTCTTATTAGCAATGTGAACTTGTACAGATTCCTTAACTTCCCAGTCTTCTTCTCAGGTCACCGTGCAGAGTAAATGCAGGGATTCGCACAGAGCCTTCTACAGGGCCCGCAGACACAGAGCGCCTTGTACACGTCAGCTCTTAACAGCACAGAAGGGCGGCAGCTGTGCGTGCCTGGCATGAGGGCGCGTGCTACAAATGGCCTTTGCTAACGTGGCTCTTAGCCTGGAGGTGGCCATACCCATGTGGTCAGAGCCGTAACCAAGCAAAGTGTGCCCCTCTTCTCTGTTGTCTGTGGATATGAGACCACTGAGGAAGGCTTCCTAAGCTGCTGCTAAGTCGGGACCCCCCTCCTTTCTCTCTTCGTTTCATCCTTACCACAGCTTTTCCTGCTGGGCAGTCCAGCTGTTGAGACAGGGACTTCCTGCTACTGCAGAGAGAATAAGGCTGCCTGTCTGTGCAAGTTGCAGAGTTCTTGGTCATTGGAAAATCAATTTCTCCTGTACAGTAGGGATTAACACCTAAAGTGGGAGGGGGAGAAAAAAAAAGATATCATTTGTGCCTCAAAATACAAAGCTCAACTGAGAACATTACCAGCTTCTGCCAGCGTCATCCCCACACTGACCAGGGGCCAGAGGGAACGTAAACCACTGAGGTCCGGTGCCGGGCACAGGTAGGAAGGGTGTGGCAGCAGGTGAAGGGGGAGGCATTGTCACTAGCTCCATTTACGCTTTCTGCACTGCAGTGTGCAGACAAGCCTCACATCCATCTCACTTCGGTGCAACTCAGCTTCTCCTACGTCTCAGGCAGGGTGCTGCGCTCTCAGGAGGGGACAACGCTATGTCAGATGGAGTCCTTGCTATCAGAGTTTCCAGTACCAAACAAAGAAAGGAAGGACATAAGCACAGAGGGTTCCCAAGACAGGTACAAACCAAAGGCCGCACAGGGAAGTACCCAGCAGGAACCTGGGAGACCTTCCAGAGTGACACCCAGCCTCCCAGAAGGATCTTAGCACTTCTTTTTGTTGTTGTTGCATGGGGCAGGCACCGGGAATGGAACCCCGTCTCCGGCATGGCAGGCGAGAGCTCTGCCACTGAGCCACCGTGGCTCACCCAGCACTTCTTTTTTTTCTTTATTTTATTTTCTTTATTTATTCTTTTTTTTTTTGCATGGGCAGGCACCGGGAACTGAACCCGGGTCTCCGGCATGGCAGGCGAGAGCTCCGCCACTGCACCACCATGGCTCACCCAGCACTTCTTTTTATTGAGGTGAAATTCACGTAACAAAACCAACCATTTTAATCTGCACAATTCTGTGACATTTAATACATCCACAATGGTGTTCAACCACCGCTTTTATCTAGTTCTAAAACATTTTCATCACCTCAGAATAAAACCCTAGCAACCACAACTCTTGGTAACCACAAATCTTCTTTTAGTTTCTATACATTTAACTATCCTAGACATTTCATATAAATGGAATCATAATCTGCTTCTTACACATGCATTTATGCACAGACACGTACACAGTAGAGTACATTCCTTGCTAGATGAAAGAAGTCGGAGCTGCCCACAATAAAATTGATTTCTTTGCATTTTCTTAGAGCCCCAAAGAGTCAAAAGCTGACTTCTGCCTGATTTTGGGGTATGTATGGCTGGAAAAGTCTTCAGAAATTAGCTGTTAGAGCCACTCATTGTCTGGAGCAGCGCTGTCCAGTTCAAATAAAATGCAAGCTACAAATGTGAGCCACATGAGTAATTTAACATTTTTTAATAGCCACATCTTAAAAAGCAAAAAAGAAACAGGTGAAATTAATTTTAATATGTTTTGTTTAGTCCAATGTATCTATTATTGCAACATATACATAACATAAAAATTATTAATGATATATTTTATGTACTTTCCTGTATTTCTGTACTGAGACCTCAAATTCGGTGTGTATTTTCCGCTTACTGCACGTCTCCATTTCAAGTGTTCAATAGCCACATGCAGCTAGTGGCTACTGAATTAGCTCAGCAGTGGGGGCCCAGACAGGGCCAGGGCTTTCTTAATGTAGCTCAGCTTAAGAGAATGAGCAAGGCTTTTGTAGAAAAGTGGAAGCCACTGACCAGGGTAGGTTGAGAAAAGAGAACAGAATGGGTATCCCTGAGGGTGTGAGATCCCTAAAGGGAAGAAGAGGAAGGGACAATGTGTACACAGTGGAGAGAGGAGAGGTCTTGGTCCCTTACGGCTCAGAAAGTGTCTGGGGAAATACTTCCCCGCCCAGACAGCAGGTGACTGTCTCTGACTTACAGATATCAATTCTCCCAGATGGGCCAGAAATGAGCAGAGGGTCCAGAAAACCATACACTGGAGAGAGGAGACAGAATCATGGAATAGGGTTGGAAAGAGGGGCTAGAAATCTTTAATCCTAAATCTGTCTGTGTATCATATTTATTGGGAGTGTTTCATACAAATGTTTTATAAAAAACTGATTCAGGCAAACTGAGTCAATATCTCCACTAGGGATCTCTGTTATTACGAGGCTTCCCAGGCGATGCAGACAGCCCATCATCAGTCCTTGGGTGACCCCCGATCAAGTTCACACAGAGCCCCAAAACTTAGAAGGACCCCATGCTCGGTTTAAGGCTTTTTGTTGCCATTTTGAAATTCTTAATAATTTTTTAACAAGGGGCTCCACATTTTCATTTTGTGCTCAGCCCTGCAAATTATGAAGCCAGCTCTGGGTGCAGGGCAGAAAAGAGCAGAGAATGAATAAGGGAGAAGGGGAATATAGAAAAACCTATATAACAAAAATTTTAAAAATTATACTCCAGAGTGTACACCATGATTAAAGAAATAAGCATGAGCATACACTATTGGCGAAGTGTTTGCTTGTGAAATTTTACAGTACAGTTGAATAGACTTTTACTATACCTATGTTTGGACCCAAAATTCCAGTTCTAGGAAATCATGCTAAAGGGAAAAGCCATAAAAACTTATGATAAAATAGCAGTTCACTGTCCCAAAATAGGAGCTGATTAATTTAACAAAAATACAACAAAATAGTGTGCAGCTCAGAGAGTATAAGGAACTTGTCCAAGGCCACACAGATAATTAGCGTTAGAAGCGAGATCCAAAGCCAAGGGCTTTGGCTCCCAAATGTGAGCTCTCAACCACAGGCAGCACTCTACTGCCTCTCACCTCACTCTAAGCAAAATCTCAAACAAAATTTCATGTACAAACTTAGCAGTGTTGATTATGTTAGTGAAAAACTGAGAACAACATAAATATCTGACAAGGGGGAGTTGGTTAACTAGTTTTAAGACATTCGTACAATGAAATACTATGCATCCACTAAAAATGGTGTTTGTAAAGGTTTTCGAATAACAAGAAAATGTATGTGTGTATCAGTTTTCTATAGGTATAGGAGGGAAATAATTGAAAATGCTAATAAATTGTTTCTAATATTGGTATTTAGTGTGGTTTTAATTTCTTCAAGCTCTTCTGTACTCTTCACATTTTCATGATTTTGTCTTGGCACTGTTCTATTTGGAGCAGCTAAGAATAATGAGATCCTCTAGCTTCAAGCCACACCACATTAAAGTGACTGTGGCCCAGGGAGAGAATGACCCTCCAGAAATCCAGGAGTTTCTTGGAAGATGGAGCAAGGGTAAAGCTCCTGTCTCCTATCCTATCTTCACTGTGGCACTTGGAGCTCATCTGGAGGAGTTTCCTAAACCAAACAAAATCGCTCAGTGCAGATGCAGATGCCCTCAGCTGGGCAGGCCTCCTTTGCTGTGCACAGGCGATGAATAATGCTCCCAGAGAGGCAAGCAAACACAGCTTTGGTTCAGTTCACACGGACCAGCAGTGATCAGATCTCTCAACATAACCAATGCGGTGACAGAGAAGAGCAGGTAAACAGTTCCTGAGAAAATTTTCATGAGACACTTACTGGTTGAATTGCTGCGTGTCCGTTGGTAACAGGCTTTGGGGAGCAGGAAGTTATTTTGTGCTTCTTGTCTTCCAGGCTTTTCTCGAGAGGAAGTTGTGGATGACTCCTGCAAAACAATTACCATATATATATATCTATATATCTATATTTAGATTTATTTATTTATTCATTCAACATAACCACATACAAACATAAATATTCGTACCATAGGGTCATTCCATTCTTGTTATATGATCAGTAACTCACGATATCATCACATAGTTGTATGTTCATCATCATGATCATTTCTTAGAACACTTGCATCAATTCAGAAAAAGAAATAAAAAGAAAACAGAAAAAAAATTATACATACCATACCCCCTACCCCTCCCCTTCATTGATCACTAGCATTTCAATCTACTAATTTTATTTTAACACTTGTTCCCCCTATTATTTATTTATTTTTAATCCATATGTTTTACTCGTCTGTTGATAAGGTTGATAAAAGGGGCATCAGACACAAGGTTTTCACAATCACACAGTCACATTGCAAAAGCTATATCATTATACAATCATCTTAAAGAAACATGGCTACTGGAACACAGCTGTACAGTTTCAGGCAGTTCCCTCCAGCCTCTCCATTACACCTTAACTAAAAAAGGTGATATCTATATAATACATAAGAATAACCTCCAGGATAACCTCTCGACTCCGGAATCTCTCAGACATTGACAAAATATTTTGTCTTATTTCTCTCTTTCCCCTTTTGGTTGAGAAGGTTTTCTCAATCCCTTGATGCTGAGTTCCAGCTCATTCTAGGATTTCTGTCCCACATTGCCAGGAAGGTCCACACCCCTGGGAATTGTCTCATGTCGAGATGGGGAGGGCAGTGAGTTTGCTTGTTGTGTTGGCTGAGAGAGAGAGGCCACATCTGATCAACAAAAGAGGTTCTCTGGGAGTGACTCTTAGGCCTAATTTTAAGTAGGCTTAGCCTATCCTTTGCAGGGTAGTTTCATATGAACAACCCCCCAGACTGAGGGCTCTGCCTATCGCTTTGGTTGTCCCCACTGCTTGTGAGAATATCAAGAATTCTCCACTTGGGGAAGTTGAGTTTTCCCCCTTTCTCGCCATTCCCCCAAAGGGACTTCGCAAATACTTTTTTATTCACTGTTCAAGTCACTCTGGGATTTTGGGGGGCATCACTCTGGACAAACCTACAAAATCTTATGCCCTACTCAAGGTTCCATGTACTTATGGTGTTCAATTAAGCTGTCCACATAAGTTATATTAAGAAATGGACTAGTCAAAATATAAATTTTGTACCAAATAAACATTGTTTGCTTTAGTCTCACACATAAGTTAAAGTTTTAAAATATTCATTACCATCTGTTTTCAGCACCCTGCAGTATTGACATTCCTTTGTTCTTCTTCATGCAAAAACATTTTTAAGTTTGAATTACCATATATTTTATTTAGCAAGTAAGAATAGAAAAATATACCTAGAGAACTGGGATTTTGACCCTGGCCATGGAAGTACTTGCTGAATTGTCTGTCTTCCCTACTAAATTATAGGCAGGGATTTAGAATCACTGCCATTCACAGAAATGCAAATCAAAACCACAGTAAGATACTACTTTACACCCATTAGAATGCTGCTATTAAAATTAATAATAGGGGTAAGGAAGACAGTGTCTGTATTTTAGAACCACACATACTCTTTGAGACCAATGGAAGAAAGGGTTATTTGATCTGGAACTCAAATTTTCTGTAGTGCATAATCTAATTCAACCTATCTGTAAAGCTCATTTGAACAACTGAAACACAGGAAACACAGAAGAAGAAAGAGGTCCTTAAATCCTGTATAGATTATCGTAATGCCTGGAAACATCCTAGAGTATATGAAGCAGATAATCAAAAAGTATTGCAAAGTCCCTTGAAGGAGGGGAGAAAGAATATGGAAATACTAAACCTTACCATCAGGGAATCCCCTGATACTGTGTCAGACTTTAGGGACACCCAAATCAATAGGCCATGCCCTCGATCATGAGACTTACTCTTGTGAAGCGTATGTAGGTAGCAGAGAAGCTTAGACTACCTACAGGCATGCCTAAGAGTTACTTCTGGAGGACCTCTGCTGTTGCTCAGATGTGGCCTCAGTCTCTCTAAGCCCAACTCTGCAAGTGAAATCATTGCCATCCCCACTATGTAGGACATGACATCCAGGGGTGGAATTCTCCCTGGCGATGTGGGAGATGACTCCCAGGGATGAATCTGGCCCTGGCACTGTGGGGTCAACAATTCCATCCTGACCAAAATGGGGAAAAGAAGTGTAACTAATAAAGTATCAGTGGCAGAGAGAGTTCAGATAGAGTCGAGAGGCTACTCTGGAGGGTGCTCTTACACAAGCTTCAGTTAGACCTTTCTACCTATCATAATCTGCCAACCCCCAACCAGGACCATTCCAGCCAATCCTAAAGAACACCTAGGGCAATATATAAGATCCCATAAAGCTTCCTGGCACTAGAGTAACTTTCCAGAAACTTACAACTTCAAGATGGGTCCTTGGTCCAGATAAGTCTCGAAACCTAGCCTAGCCTCTCTAGAACATCAGATAGTTCCATCTCCCTACCCCATATTAGTGACAGACCCTTCCAATATCAAAAATTTAGAATTGCCATAGCCCAAACAACCCCAAAGAGAGGTATGGAAAGATGAAAGGTGATGGTGGAATTATACACGGAAGACAGGACTAACAAATGAATATGAATGCTGAATCATTAAATTGATATCTCTTTTAGTCACCAGTATTTTAAAGCAGCTAGAAGTAAAAGCCTAAAATTGTGAAATTGTAACCCATGTCAAAGTCTGAAATATGTTCTACAAAAAAATTGTGGTGCTGCATTTGGAAATTTATAGCTTTTTTGTATACATGTTATTGTTCACAAAAATGAAGGGAGAGAAAATCGATTGTGATGATAAATAAAAAAGTATTTAAGCCTTCTAGCCTCCTATATTCTGCAGTAGCTAGAAGGAAAAATAGGAGAGGATCGTATGATAGCCCATGACAAACTCTGGGATCTGTCCTGTAACCACTTATTGAAGAGTGCCTTGAAAACTATTGCTTTTTTATTTCTTTGCTTTGTATATATGTTATACTATACAATAAAAAAAGTTAAAAAAATTAATAAGTGTTGGAGAGAGTGGAGAAAAAGGAATATTTATTCATTCACTGCTGACGGGAATATAAAATGGTGCAGCTGCTGTGGAAGACATTTCGGCAGTTCCTCGGTATTCAACTACCATATGACCTGGCAATCCTAACCCTAGGCGTATACACAAAAGAATTGAAAGCAGGCACTCAACAGATATTTGCAGACCAGTATTCATAGCGGCACTATTCACAACTGCCAGAAGATGGAATCCAAGTGTCCATCAGTCGATGAACAGATAAATAAAATGTAGTGTATATATACAAGGGAATATTATTCATCAGTAAGAAGAAATGAAAATCCCAACACATGTGACTACACGGATGAGCCATGAAGACATCATGTTGAGTGAATTAAGCCAGACTCAAAAGAGCAAATACTGTATGATCTCTCTGCTTTGGAACAATAAGACTAAGGAAACTCATAGAGTCAGAATATAGAATATAGGTTACCAGTGGACAGGGTAGGGAGAGGGAATGGGAAGAAAAAGCTTAAATTGTATAGACCATTCCTATTTGGAATGATAGGAATGTTATGGTAATGGATGGTGGTGATGGTAGCACAGCATTGTGAACAAAATTAACAGCACTGAAATATATATCTGAGTAAGATTAAAAGGGGAAATATTAGAGTGTATGTGGCCAACAATTTTTTTTAACTCATGGGACTATATTACACAAATAGCGAACCCTGTGTAAAACTGTGAACTTTTATTAATAGTACAGTTATAAAAATGAGCTATCAGTTGTAACAGATGTTCCACACAAATGCATAAAAAAATTTTAAGCATAATTTTTCTGTAAACCCACAACTGCTCTCATAAAGGGGGAAAATAAGATTCATTTTGTGGAGTAAAAAGGTTCTTAACTGTTTACAAGGCTATTTCTGAGTTGCAAAAATTGTCTCCCCTCCTCATGTTTTAAGTTCCTCCTATATTCCTCCACTCATTCTTGGCTGTCACAATCAGACAGATGGAAATAATTTAATTTAAAAAGTATGAATAAATATTGCATAAATGTTGAGTTAATGCAGTAAATTTTGAATCAGTATGCCAGTTCCTATGGTCAGGTTCTTTGCTAGGCATTAGGGATACATCAGTGAACAAAATGGTTGAGATCTCTGCTTTCAAAGAAATGGCATTAGTGAAGGAAAACCAACAATAGACATACAAAGAGATAAAGGCAAAAAATATTTACAGAGAGTGATATGTACTGAGAAGAAAAGAACTAGGGAGTGACATGAATGGAAAACCTGGGAGGTATATTTGAAAGAGGAGGATCAAGTAAGTCACATTGTCCTGGTTCATAACAGGCACTCACAAACACTTGTTGAATGAATGTGATATAAATAGATTTCTTAATATTGACTCATCCATGCATTCTTTTTTTATTTTTTGTTGACATAATATAACAACACACAAACACGAACATTCCATTCTTGTTATATAATCAATGACTCACATCATCACATAGTTGTATATTCATCATGATAATTTCTTAGAAGATTTGCATCACTCCAGAAAAAAGAACTAAAAAGAAAAAACTCATAGATATCATACCCCTTACCCCTCCCTGTAATGAGAGCTAGTATTTCCTAGCTCTAATGACCGCTAGTATTTCCATCTACCCAATATAGTTTAACCTCTGTTCCCCCATCTTTTTTTCTATACCCTTTATTACCACTCCCTTTCATTGATCACTAGTATCTCAATCTACTCAATTTATTTTAACATTTGTTCACCTATTATTTATTTATTTTTAATCCCTATGTTTTACTCATCTGTCCATACCATGGATGAAAGGAGTATCAGACACAAGGTTTTCACAAACACACAGTCACATTACAAAAACTATATCATTATACATTTATCTTCAAGAAACATGGCTACTGGAACACAGCTCTACAGTTTCAAGCACCTCCCTCTAGCCTCTCTAATACACCTTAACTAAAAAGGGGATATCTATATAAAGCATAAGAATAACCTCCAGGATAACCTCTTGACTCTGTTTGGAATCTCTCAGCCATTGACACTTTATTTTGTCTCATTTCTCTCTTCCCCCTTTTGGTTGAGAAGGTTTTTTCAATCCCTTGATGCTGAGTCTCAGCTCATTCTAGGATTTCTGTCCCACATTGCCAGGAAGCTTTACACCCCTGGGGGTCATGTCCCACATAGAGAGGGGGAGGGCAGTGAGTTTGCCTGTCGTGTTGGCTGAGAGAGAGAGGCCACATCTGAGCAACAAAAGAGGCTCTCTGGGGGTGGCTCTTAGGCCTAATTTTAAGTAGGCTTAGCCTATCCTTTGCAGGGATAAATTTCATATGAACAAACTTCAAGATTGAGGGCTCGGCCTACTGATTTGGTTGTCCCCACTGCTTGCAAGAGTATCAGAAATTCTCCAAAGGGGAGTTGAATTTTCCCTCTTTCTCACCAATCCCCCAAGGGGACTTTGCAAATACTTCTTTATTCACTGTTCAAATCACTCTGGGATTTATCAGGGCATCACACTATCTATGCATTCTTGAGGGTATTATTATACTGGTGATTTCTTAAGCTAAATTTGTTTATGGTTCTGTTATTTTTATACTTTGCCATACTCATCAAATTTTCTTTGTTCCCTTTTTACAGTAACAATTCAGAAATTCTTCCATTGTATTGCATCAATAAGAAGTATGTTAAATATATTACATAACACACGTGGACTCATATTTCCCTATCAGGGTCAATAATGAAACAAAATGCATGACTCTTCTTCATGTAAGATGAGAGAGAGACAATTCTATTTTCTTCCTTCTTCTCAGCAGCCCTCTTCTAGTTTCTGTTTAAAAATCCAGGATCTTAGGGCTAGAAGTTGATAGTGATGATTGTATTATTTTATTTCTCATTAGGTACTCTGTCTTACTAGAACTTATTCTTCATATTGGCATTATATTTCATAATATAGCCATAATGATCTTGACTTACTTCCTGAGTTATATTGGCTTTGCTATTTACTACCATAATAACTCAGCTTTGTGCTTGTGAGTGAGTGCGTGTTTGTGTGTATGTGTTTTCTTTCAGGAAAGTGGTGTGGCTGGATGCTCTCTGAATACCCGAATGTTTGGGAAAATCTTTCTGTGGTCATCATACTTGGATGAGAGATTGGCAGAGCAGAGAATCTCTGGGTGTCAGTTATATGACCTGGAAATTATAGATGGCTCAGTTGTCTTTAGGGATTTCGTGTCCCAAAGCAGAGGTTTGTTGAAAGTCACTGCCATCCTTTTCTGATTGACAGGTCTGCCATTTTTAGGGTCTAGGCTGGTCAGTGCCAAGTGTGTGTGGACTCCAGCACCTGGTGCATGTCGCAGAGGTGAGGTAGGATCTACTTTTGACCCTCATTATGTGCCAACAACCCACCCTTACCCCAGCCCTTCTACTGAGAGCTAGTGGGTTTTGAGAGTTCTACTGGCATCTGTCCCACACATTTTCCAGAAAGACTTCTCCCTCCCATGTAGTCAATGGCAGGCTAACGTGGCCTTCCCCCAATCCAATCTCACTGCACTATATCATGCAAAAATTCTTATAGGTTCCAGAAGGTGGCTGGCCCCTTTCTGTGATTTCCTATTCTGACTTGAATTTCTCCCTATTTGTATATTCCTTTCAAATTTTGACACATTTCTAGAGATGGAGAGTTAATCAATGTATGATGTAGCCAACTGGAGCCAGAAGTACATTTACACTTAAAAAAAACAAAACAAAACTGTATCAAGTTCTAGCACGAGGTGATCATGAAAAAACCACATGTCAATTCCCTTTCATTTCTTATACAAGTCAGTGTTCAAAATCATACAGCTCATCCTGGAGCATTCCTGAAAGCTCCTTTTCCTTTTCAGCAGCAGATGGCACTATATTAACTTGAACAAAATTATCTTTAACCAGGTTAGCCCAGGGAATTCTTTAAAAGGTGGCTTAGTTCATTTAAATTCTAGTGACTCTGTTTTCAGAACTTGGCATAATGACCGGTTCTTTGAATTAATTATTTAATGCAATATAAATGTTCAAAAGATATTTCTTAATTACAGTAGTCTGAGGAAGTCAGTCCTGATTCTAATTTTAAGACTTTCCTCTGGCATTATTCCACTTCTTCATTCACTCCAGGGAGACTATGGAAGTAAATAAAAGACTACGATTTTATCAGCTCTTTATGATCCGCTGAACACAGAGGAGCCACTATATCTACTTGTTCATAGATCAAGTCTGTATGAAGTTCCTTTGAAATGTGTATTTCCTTCTAACATATTTAATAATATGAAAATAAGCAAATGAAGTAGACACAAAATATGACATACTATGAAGCTTTTAAAATAAAAGTTTGACAAGTTGTGTGGTATGGGGAAATACCTGGTTATCATAGTAAGTGAAAAACAAAAGGTGTTATAAATAGAATCTGACTGCAACCATGCAAAATATGCAAAGGAAAAGTACTAGAAATAATCACACCAAAATAGTAATAGTTTTTCAGCAACTGTTTAGTAAGCAATATCTCTGTGCTGGGCACTATGTCAAGGACTGAGAACGCAGCAATAAACAAGACAGGCAGCTCCTCGTAGCACAAGAGTGTGCTTGGGTGATGGGGTCACGGTGCTCATTTTCTCTTTATACTTTTCTGTATCTTCTAGATTTTCTACAGTGAGCATATATTGCTTTTCCAATTAGACCAAAAACAAATGATTAATTTTACATTTATTTCAATTGTCACATAAGTAGACTTAAGATAAAGTATGTTTATTGTTAAATTTCTTTCTTTCAGTCCTTGTTATAAAGTTGCATGTTCAAAACATGATTTTAAAAATCAAGGGCAGGCCATGGTGGCTCAGCGGCAGAATTCTTGCCTGCTGTGCTGGAGACCTGGGTTCGGTTCCCAGTGCCTGCCCACGCGAAAAAAAAAGTCCAGTAATGAAGTTTTTCCAGAATAGCTGTAATGCCATGCTCAGAGGAGGATTACAAGGTCGAGGTCGACTGTAGAAGGCCTTATCCCAAAGAAACTGAATCAACCAAATCAACCAGTTGGCCCCTTAGTTCTCCATATTTCAGTGGTTCACGCACACCTCTCACGGCAGTCCAGGAGCGGAGACTTCTGTTTGCACAAGGCTGCACAGACGAGTCCTCACTCACTGCCCCTCTGCCTCCACCAGCCACAGCTGCCTCAGCCCTGACCAGGTGGGGAGACAGAAGGCGACTGGCTCCTCCCCTTTGCCAGGTGGCCCATCTCTAGCCCAGCAGAAGGCTCCAGGAAGCTGCATCTAACCAGGGTGCGGTCAAGCCTTTGAATAATTGTGTAACATTGACGCGCTTCACTCTGACGAAGCTGTGGGGTGAACTGGCTCACCAGATGGCTACAATAGTAAGTGATGGAAATAATGGACTGTTGTGAACCAACAATGAGCTCTAAGTAGGAATTTTCTGTTAGACAGGGAAAAATCTAAAATCTCTTGAAATAGAGTCAGTGCACAAGTTCTGTGGACCGTCTGTTTATTTCCAGAGGGAAATAAACACCAGCGAGGGCTTAGTATTCCCCATATTCTGGGAGCATTTCAAGATATTGTTCATTCTTTTTAATCGGTAAAATCCTGAGTTTAATGTTTCTTTGCCAGAGACAAGAAACAAGATAGAGTGACTAAGGGGTTGTCAAACCGCAGTATTAAATCTCTCATGACTTCGGGCTTGCCACTTAATTGTTTGTGCTCAGTTTCCTCTTTAGTAAGCTAATGGAGTACACAACCTTTACAAACACTTCCAGCTCCACACTTCTGAATGCAGTTGTTGATATACTTAAAGGGCTGACAGGGCTACTGCCGTCTCGGAAATGATCACATGTCAGAAGATCATTTGCAAGAACAAAATATCTTCCCTGGGCTCCCAGGGGAGCCTGGTCACTCTGGGGCAAATGTGTCCTGGGTGGAGCAATTGCTCATCAAAGAAGTCTCTGTAGGAGCTCCACTAACATTTTCACAGGCGCCCTACTGCGAACATAGAAAAGAGCTCTTCTATTCTTCCTCACAAGGTGGGGCTGCTCTCCAAGCTGAGGATTTGTCATTGAGGTTCCAGCCTGGCAAAGTCATTTTCAGACAGATTTTCCTTTGTCCTCATCAGAGTCCTTGGCCCCTTGTGGCAGTTCTGTGGATGGTACACATCATAACCTCACTGCCCACTGAGAAAGGAATGTCCAGAAAGCTCTTTAAGGGATTTTTCCCATAGTGAGGATCAGCCATTTAGCAGCTTGGACTAAACAGCCAACCCCAAGAAATCCAAAATACCATGATCTCCATGAAACCAGAAAGTGAACCCAGAACAGAGATGCAGATTCTGCAACATTGTGTCCTACAGGCAAGATGATTCTGGCACCTATACTTCCTTTAAGGGTTAGAAGGCTCCAGTGCTCTGTTAGGAGAGTCTTTGTGATTAGGGCTTGTTTCCTGTGGTTGGTCTGATCATGCAGAAACGGGCTTTGATCTTGAAGTCATGAGGATGGACATCTAGGCCCCATTGGGCTGGTTCTGTGACGGCCACATAGTCATGTGGGATGCTGAGGTCAAAAAGCCTCCAGATGTGGAGGGTAAATGTGGAAACCAGAAACCTGGGAGTCCTCCCTGAGTTATCCTTCTCCTCATGCCCCATATGACCAGTAACCCTTAAATATTGAAATACTCCCTTAAATATTTCCATGCTTCCCAATATGTCCATTCTCACTGCCTGGGTTCCAGCTCATGCATTCTTTTTAGGTTGGACTATTACGTGTCCTAGAGGGCCTAGGAAAACTACTTTTTTAAAATATATTTTTTCAACAGATGGTGCTGGGACAACTGGATATCCACATTCAAATGCTGATTCCTTTCTCACAACATACACAAAAATTACCTCAAAATGGACCACAGACCTACATGTAAGAGTTATAAAACGCTTAGAAGAAAACATATAGGAGTAAATCTTCATGACTTTGAGTTAGGGAAAGTCTTCTTAGATATGACACCAAAAGCACAAACAATAAAATCAAAAATAGAAAAGTTGGACTTCATCAAAATTAAAAACTGTGGTGCTTCAAAGAACACCATCGAGAAAATGAAAAGGGGTGAAAGGGGTGGGCCACAGTGGCTCAGTGGCAGGGTTCTCACCTGCGGTGTCAGAGACCCGGGTTCGGTTCCCGGTGCCTGCCCATGTTAAAAAAAAAAAAAAAGAAATGAAAAGACAACCCACAGAATGGGAGAAAATAATCATGTCATATATTATAAGGAACCTGTACCTAGAATGTATAAAGAACACTAACAACGTAATAACAAAAGATTTACTCAATTTAAAAAAACGGATCTAAACAGACGTTTCTCTAAAGAAAATATACAAAAAGCCAACAAACACATAAAAAGTGCTCAGGATCATCAGCCACCAAGAAAATGCAAATTGAACCACAGTGAAACACCACTTCACACCCACTCGGATGGCAATGATCCACCCACCTCGCACCCGCGAGGACAGTGGGGCTGCGGAGAAAGTGGAACCCCCGTACATTTCTGGTGAGAACGTAAATGCAGCAGCCACTTCGGAAAACAGTTTGGCTGTTCCTCAAAAGGTTAAACAGAATTACCGCATGGTCCAGCAATTCCAGTTCTGGGTATATGCCGAGGAGAAGTGCAAACATGCAGCCACACAAGCTCTTGTACATAAATGTCTGTAGGAGCATAATTCATAATAGCTAAAAAAAAAAAAAAAAAAAAAAAAAAAAAAAAAAAAAAAAAAAAAAAAAAAAAAAAAAAAAAAAAGGAAACAAACCAAGGTCTATTCTCTGATGAATGGAAAACAAAATGTGGTAGAGCCATATAATGCAATATTACTCAGCAATAAAAGGAAATTAAATACTAATACATGCTACAACATGGATGACCCTGGGAAACACTTTGCTAAATGAAAGAAACCAGTCACAAGGGGCCACATGTCGTATGATTCCATTTTTTATGAAATGTTCAGAATAGGCAGATCTATAGAGACAAAAAGTAGATTCGTGGATACTTAGAGCTGGGGCAAGAGGCAGGAGGTATGGGGAGTGACTGCTAATAAGTATGAGGTTTCTTTTGGGGTTGATGAAAATGTTGCAAAATTATATTGTGGAGATTATTGCACAACTCCATAAATATACTAAAAACCATGGAATAGTGTATTTTAAATGGGTGAATTTTATGGTATGTAAATTATATCTCAAAAAAGCCATTAAAAGGAATGTTCATTCATTTGTTCATTCATCTATTCCTAATCCCCTGCCTCCAATCTTTCCACCCTTAAATCCCTCTGCACCCTAATGCCAGCATGATTTGGGGGAAAAAAGCAAATGTTACCTAACTTCCTGATTAAATTTGTGATTAATCCATCTCTGATGGATTCAAGACCAAATCCTAGCTCTCTGGCATTTCATTCAAGATACTTTCTGATCTGAAATTACCCATTTTGAGGGGTAATTTAATCTCATCCTCTAGTGATAGAAGGTTCCCTTGTACTCAATTAGCCACACTTCCTATCAGTCAGTGGACCCGTGTATATCCTGTTCTGTCTGATTGGTTTGCCTATCGGCAACCCTTCATTTTTCAAGAATCAGTGTGTGTCATTACCTTTGTAGTGATGTTTCCAGGCAAAATAGGTGCCCTCTGAGCAAACCATGGACGCTCTGCCATTCAGACCCATGGAAGACTCATAAGTAAAAAGGCACTGAGGTGGTTCTCTATAGTTTTTTAAATACCTGATACAATTAACCCTTCATTATTCTTCCACTGCCTATCTTGGTGACCCCTCCTCTAAGTTTCAGACACATGTATGCAACTTATCTTCATGATATCTCCATTTGGATTTCCCATGGCTGCTTTAAACTCAACATATCCAAAACCAGATTCAGTGTTTTTTCTCATCTAACCTGCACTTCCTCTTGTGTTCCATATCTCTACTAACAGAACTACCATCCACCCAGTCTCCCAAGCAAGAATCCTAAAACTTCAGTCATCGAGTAGTCCCAATCTCTTCTCAGCTCTGACACTCCTTCCTGGCAACATGGACTGTTGTCTGGACCACAGAACAGTCACGTACCTGATATCCCTGCTCTTGGTTTTGCTCCTGTTAAAAACCCATCTTTATTTATCTGCTGCAGGGACATCTCTAATTCTCACAATTCACAAGCATGCCCAGCTTATATTCCTTGAATGAGTATTCCCCATCACCTAAAATACAGGCATCCTGGCTTGGCAGGCAGGACTTTCTGAGATCTGGTCCAGTCTTCCTCTCCAGACTCGCCGGTGCCTTGCTCTCTTTTATACTCAAGTAATACCCAGTCATGTTGCTTCACCTCCCAGACCTTGCCTCTTCTATTTCTCTGACAGGAGACAGGTGCCCTTTCCACATTATTTACCTAATCTGCTCTCATTAGTCTTTCCTGTTCAGGTCAAGGGCCGCCTCTTTCAGAAAGTCTTTCCAAGTCCTCTGAGTGGGTTAAATTTTCTTTACATGGCCTCTCCTCTCATAGAACCCTGCATTTAAAACTACCTTTGTTCTAAACATATGACATGTAGTAGGTTTCTCTTGCTAAAGCCTAACTTCTCTGTGGGCAAAGAGTATGACTTTTCATCTTTCAACCACCAGAGTGAAGCACAGGGTCTGCCACAGGGAATGTGGGGTGAACTAAAGTGAGGCGAACACGTGGGTAACATATAAAGGACCTCTAGCTTCTCTATAAGGTGGAACAAACGCATCTTCTCTGCGTGGAAGTGTGCAGTGGAGAAAATAGATAGAATGACGTGATGGGAGGGTATCAGATGGTAAGTTACAAATAAAAAGACTTCAGAGCCATAGCAAGGGCCAGTTTGGGTGGACAGGTCTAAAGATATTTGGGTTGCTGTATCCTACATAATTTTCCAGAAATTCTTTTGGCATATTAGAAAATACATTAATAGCTGATTCACAAAAAAGAAGTTATAAGTAGCTCCTAAACACCATGAAAATAGGTACAACCCCACTAGAGATTGAAATAAATTTGAAAAATATGGAAAAAATGGGCAGATGTTAGAGAGAGCGAGAAAAACAAGCAGTATCCAGTGTTGGTGAAGATGTAGAAACTAGGCATTGTCATGCATTATTGGTGAGAAGGTAAATTTATTTAAAAATTATGGTGGGCAAATTGACAACATGCGTTCAAACATGTGATGTGCTTTCTCTTTAATTGAGCTATGACATTTCTAGAAATTTATTATATTGGAAATTCACAAAGATGTATGTACCAAGATGTTCATTAGCACATTGTTTGTAATAGAAAAACAAAAAGGGGCAAATGTTCAATTATTGGGAAATGATTGAAGATAGTATAACAGGAAATTTCTGTTTGTGGTAGTGTGGTGGACTAATCACTTTGATTCTTCTGCTAAAACCAAGCAAAAGTGTTGGATGGGAGTAAATTATCAATGAAATAGCAATTAAGTAAGGAATACTTGGAGGGTAAATAAATAAGAATTGTACTGTAGCTTTCCCAAGAGGAAAGCAGATTCCAGAAGCTGACTGTTGCCTCGAGATGGTCATGAACTGAGTGAATTTGAACATCATTTTTCATATCCTGGTGATATATAGGGGAATAAAGAAAGTCCCAGTTCTTTCCTAAGATGGAAAGGGCAATAGGACTCTTGCATAAAGAGGGGGACTCTAAGGATCATATCTTCATTTTAAGTGTGAAATGGAAATAAATTCGCCCCACCCTTGAGGAACTGCATGAAAACTGTTAGCCTGGAAATGGCCCAGAATAGAAGAAAGGGAACTCTCCCCTGAGAATTAATAACTACCAGCTGGCCCTCACAAGAATTTGCAACCCTAATTCATACCACATGAATGTCTTGAAAAAACCCCTGTCCAAAATTTAAAGTGTTTCCACGCTGGTGGTGCCCCAAGTATCTGGCTGAAACAAATTCAAATTGAACTTGTAGGAACTAACTTTGACTTGGGTCACAAAAAATTCTCACAGATAAAGTGACAGGACATATGAGCTCTCAGGAAAAAAAATAAAATAACGTAAAACACACATTGAAATGAGGTACCATGAGAGAGAGCTAGAAGAAGCAGAACTTACCAAAATCAGACTTGCAAGGACTTTGAACAGTAGAATGAGCAGACACAAAACATAAAATAAATATGTTTAACATTCTTGAGAAATGAAAATTTCCAAGCAGGCTTGAAAAGAACCAATAAGTTAAATAAATTAAATTACTAAGATGAAAAACTCTATAGATGGATTGAGTGGTGGATTAGAAATAGCACTGAAGAAAGGATAAGAGAATTTGAATATAGATCTTTTAAAAATAACCATATAGCAGCAAAAGCAAAGAGATGGAAAATATGAAAGTGAGGTTAAGAAATACAGAAATTCACTGTAGAAAGCCTAGTATCTAATCAGAGTTCCAGAAAGAGGGTATAGAAATAATGAAGAAGAGACATACTTCATGTATTAATGCCTGAGGGTTTTTTGGTCCTGATGAAAGACTGTTTCCACAGATTCATGAAACCCATAAAATTCCGAATATGATAAATAAAAGACATCCTCACCTAGACAGCTCCTAATGAGTCTGCAGCACACCAAAGCATAGATCTTAAAAACTCAGCCAGAGAGGGAATGCCGGGTACATTAAAAAAGACAAAATTAAACTTCAAGTTCACTTCTCAATAGCAATTGCATAGTCAAACAACTGAATAATTGAACTTATTCAATCAATGTGGTGAGAGAAAATAATCAACAGAGAATTGTATGCCAGCTAAAGTACCTTTAAAAAATGAGTGAAATAAAGACCTTTTTAGAGAGGAAAAAGAAAAAGAAAAAAAAACCCTGAGAGTTTGCCAGGAAGACACCCTCGGTAATGGAAATTCCAAAGAATGTTTTCAGGAGGAAGAAACGTGATGCCAGGTTGCAAGGTTTGTGATACTAAGAAGGGTGAACAAAGGTAATAGTAGATAATTCGACAAATCTAAACAAAAACTGACTGCATGAAATAATAACACTTTGCAATTTTAAAAACAAAAATAGACCTATATTACCTATATAACAATACGATATAAGCCAAGAAAGAGTAGTATTGGAGTAAAAATATTCAGTGGTTATTGTATTGTTCAAGAGAAGAATAAAATGAAATTGATCAAATTTTACACTTTGAAATCTGAATATTCATGTCAAATTTTCTGGGTTAACCATAAAAATAATAGAAATGGAGTTACAAATGCTGAACTAATAGAGGAGGGAAAGGGAATGAGAGAATATAATCAGTAAAAGACAAGAAAGCAAAGAAAAACAACAGGGAAAGTAGAAAAATATTAAAAATAAAATAATTTTATACATATGTATGTGTGTACAGAAGTTAAAAGAGTCTAAATGATCCAGCTAAAGGACAAAGATATACCTGAAACATAAGAGTATAAAAGGTTAAAAGTAAAAATCATGTGTGTATTTATGTGTGTGTGAATTTATAGTTGAAAACAAAAGAATAAAAACTATAAAAATATATTTGTGTATGTGTACATATATATATACTAATAAAAATAAAGCTGGTGTCACTTTATAAACAGAAAAAGATTTTAGGTAAAAAAGAATGAACAGACATAAAGAAAGCCACCATGTACTGATAACTATTAAAACACAAGGAAGAAATAATTATTTTAAATTTGTTTGCACCTTGTAACATAACATAATCTCAAAATGCTGAAATAACTAAAAGGAAAGTCTAGCATGAGATTTTTAACCATCCCCCTAAGAAATCGGCAGATCAAGCCAACAAAAATTAATAAGGATATCCATATTTCAAAAAGGAAATTAACATTAGCAGAGTATAATTTGTCTTCAAACTTCAGCAGCCTACCAAAAATAATCATCTAAGAGCCATCAAAGAAGTCTCAAAAATTTCAAAGAACTGGATTAACGCATACCATATTTTCTGACAGCAGTGCAATTAATTAGCATTAAAAAAAAGATTTCTGGAGAGAGAAAACAGTGGCTGTCAGGGATGAAAGACGGGGGGGAGGATCTGAGTGTGATATAACGAGGTAGCATGAGGGGATTTTTGTTCTGTATCTTGATTGATGTGGTGGATACATTAATCTAAATGTGAGAAACTGGCACAGAACCATACTCATACATTCCATTAATGTTAATAGTGTAATGCAGCTATATAAGATGTAACTATACGGGAAAACCAGATAAAGTGTAAACAGGGTTGCCCTGTACTATCTTTGCAACTTCCTTTGAACCTATAATTATTTCAAAATAAAGTTAAAAAAAGAAAGATAACTGGAATAAAATGCCACTGTTTGAAAATTAAATATACGTATAAATAATTTATGGATCGATGAAGAAATCATAGTGGAAAAAAAAAGAAATCATAGTGGAAATTAAAAAGCATCTAGAACTGCACTGTAATGAAAATCTACAATATCAAATCTTGCGGAATGCAGCTAAAGATAAAGCAGCACTTGCAGGAAAAGTTATCATCTTAAATGCTTATATTGAAAAAAAAGGAAGGTTGAAAATGAATGAGCTAATAAAATAAAAAGGAGAAAACAATAAATATCAGAACAAAATTAATAAAATAGGGGATAACAAAGTTAATAGTTGCTTCTGTAAAAAGTTGGTCTGTATACATTTTCAATATTGAAAATTTGAAAAGATTTTTCAAGAAAAAAAGAAAATACAAATGAGAGGGGATAAAAAAGAGACAATTACAGATGCAGTAAAGATTTAAAAGATAAGAGTATGTTCTAAACTTAATGGTATAAATTTGAACAGGTAGATGAAATGAGAAAATTCTAAGAAAAATAAACGTAATCAAAACTGACTCAAAATCTTTTAAAAAACTGACTCAAGAAAAAATAGGAAACTTTCATAGTCTATAAAACTTGTTTTTAATCTTCCCACAAGGGAAACACTAATACCAGATGGTTTTAACCGTAAGTTCTACAAATCATTCAAGGAATAATTCCAGACATAAACAAAGTACTCCAGACTGTAGAAAATGAGGGACTATATCCCACATTTTATAAGACTGGCAAATCTAGATACCAGTAAGAGAGATGAACAAAGACATTCTGATATCAACATGAGGTCAGCATAGCTTTGGAATGAGTACAAGGAAGAAAGGTACAGGGCAATCCCACTCATGAACATAAAAAATCATTAAAAAAAATATTGGTCAATGAATGTAAGGATCCGAAGAATTGTTTAACATTGGAGCACAAATTAAATAATTTACCATTTTAACAAACTAAAGGAGAAAATCAAAAGATTACAGGGTGTACGATTTCGTTTTCTATTACTTTCTGGACAAGGCAGAACCATAGAGACAGAGAGTAGCAAGGAGCTAAGGTGACCTTTAGGTGGCAGAGATGTCCCGGACCCTGACTTGTGGTGGTTACATGGTTCCACACAGGCGTCAAAACTCATAGGACTCTACACCAAAACCCAAAACGTTATTTTTACGGATATTAATTTAAAAATAGAAAAAAATTTAAGGGTAAAGGGATTGAAAGAAGAAACAAATCATTATTATTCATAGAGGGTATGATTACCAACATAAAAAATACTATAAAATCTATAGATATCATGGCAGAATTCTCGCCTGCCATGCCAGGGGCCCGGGTTCGATTCCCAGAACATGCCCATGCCAAAAAAGAAAAAAAAAAAAAACCAACTATAGATAAAGTATTAGATTAAATAAGAGTTGGTAAGATGCTGAATATAATACCAAACAAATTACAGTTCATTTCTGGGAAGATGGAGTGAATGTATTTATTCCTATTTTTCCTACTAAGTACAACTAAACACCTTAGACATTATATATTAAACCACCAGAAGAGACTCTGAAAGGTAGAGAGAAGCTAGACAAACTAGGGACCTCAGGACACCATTTTTTAAAAAATGGTGAGTTTTTTAGCATTCTTTTTGCTTTATATATCCCAGAATTGTAGCAGCCCAGAATTGCCAATAGGTACAGACAAAAAACAAGCTCCAACAAAAGCCTGCTCTCTGTACCCTAAGGACCAGGAAAAGGATAGCCTAGGCAAGACAGAAGACGTTTAAACAGTAACTCCTCTGCTCCATACAAAAACGGTGGCACCAACCCAACCCCTGCCAGCAAAGGCTGAGAGGGAGCCTAGACTTCCATCCTTGTCAGGTGTCCCTGGCCCCTCTCTGCCAGGGTGGTGTCAGAGAAGGCTGAGTAGGTTGGTGAGACTTCTATCCCTGCTGGTTGGTAAGGAGACTCCTCTGGCGGTGTGAGTGGAGACAATGAGGGGAACAGAGCGCTCATCTCTCCCAGAAGCAATGAGAAGCCCCAGTGTCTACTCAAGTGTCAGCAGAGGCTGAGCGGGAACCTGGCCGTCTACTCTCACCTGTCAGTAATGCGGCGGTACACCTGCCTCCTTCCTCTGCAGGGGAGGGGCAAGGAAAGGTAGTTAAAACAGGAGAAATAAATGAGTTCCTGTGAAAATGTCCAGGAATCAACTGAAAATCACTGATCATATCCAGAACCTGGAAGATCTCAAACAATGAAAAAAGACAGTAGAGGCCAACACTGAGAGGGTAGCAATATTTATAATTATCGGAGAAAGATTTTAAAGTATCCATCATCAAATGTTTCAGTGAGAAATTATGAACATTCTTGAAACGTGAAAAAACAGAAAGTCTCAGAAAATAACAGACAGCAAGAACTATATGGAAATCTTAGTACTTAAAAATGCAATAAAGGAACTTTAAAAAAGAACAATAGAGTGTTGGGCTCTAGAGAAGAATGGAAGGGCTAGAGAAAAGAATCAATGAACTGGAAGATAGAACAATAAAAATTACCCAATCTGATTGCTGAATTGTATTAATATTTCTTTTAATCTCCAATATCTTAGGGCAGCCAGAAGTAAAAACCTAAAATTATGGAATTGCAACCCATATCACACTCTGAAATCTGTTCTACAATAAATTGTTGTGACATGCTTTGAAATATATTGCTTTTTTGTATATATGTTATTCTCACACACACAAAAAGTCAATTGTGATGATAAATGCACTGATATATGATAATATTATGAACCACTGATTGCATACTTTGGATTATTACATAGTATGTGAATATATAATACATATCAATAAAAAATTTAAAAATTAATTACGCAATCTGAAAAAAAAAAGAGAGAAAATAGACTGGCAAAAGAAAATGAATACAGCCTCAGAGACCTGTGATACTATTACCAAAAAAAAAAATCTGACAATCATGCCACCAGAGTTCCAAAAGCAGAGCATAAAGAGGCTAGGGCTGAAAGTGACCTAAACAGATGAAAAGATATTCCATGTTCATGGATAGGAAGGTTGAATATCATCAAGATGTCAATTCTACCCAAATGATCTACTGATTCAATACAATAAGAATAAAAATCCCAACAACCTCTTTTGATGACTTGGAAAAACTGGTCATCAAATTTATATGGAAGGGAAAGAGACCTAGAATAACTAAAGATATCCTAAAAAAGAAGAACAAACTGGGAGGTCTATCACTTCCTGACTCTAAAGCTTACTACAAAGCCACAGTGGTCAAAGTAGCATGGTACTGGCCCAAAGACAGAAGGAGTGACCAGTGGAATAGAATCGAGAGTGCAGCGATTGACTACCAAATTTATGGACATTTGATCTTTGATAAAGCCCCAAATCCACTGAATTGGAGATAGTCTTTTCAATAAATGGGCATGGGAGAACTGGATTTCAATAGCCAAAAGAATGAAAGAGAACCCCGACCTTACACCCTATACAAAAATTAATTCAAAATGGATCAAAGACCTAAATGTAAGAGCCAATACCATAAAACTTCTTGGAAAAAAATATAGGGAAACATCTACAAGATCTAGTAGTTTCTTAAACTTTACACCTAAAGTACAAGCTTTGAAAGAAAAAAAATAGACAAATGGGAACTCATTAAGATCAAGAGCTTCTTTGCCTCAAGGGACTTTATTAAAAAGAAGAGGCAGCCAACTCAATGGGAGAAAATATTCGGAAACCACATAATGGATAAAGGCTTGATATCCTGTGTATATAAAAAATTATACAGCTCACCAACAAAGAACAAACAACCCAATTATAAAATGGGCAGAGGAAATGAATCGGCAGTTTTCTGAAGAGCAAATACAGATGGCTAAAAAGCACATGAAAAGCTGCTGATCTTCATTGGCTATAAGAGAAACACAAATTAAGGCAACAATGAGCTATCACCACACACATATAAGAATGGCTGCTATTAAACAAACAGGAAACTATAAATGTTGGAGAGGATATGGAGAAATTGGAACACTTATTCACTGTTGGTGGGAATGTAAAATGGTCCAGCCACTGTGGAAATCAGATTAGCGATTCCTCAGAAGATTAAATATTGAGTTGCCCTATGAGCCGGCAATACCAATACCAGAAGAGTTGAGGGCAGTGACACAAACAGACATTTGCACACCAATGTTCATTGTGGCACTATTCACAATTGCCAAGAGATGGAAACAATCCAGGTGCCCATCAATAGACAAATGGATAAACAAAATGTGGTATATACATACAATGGAACATTATGCAGCATTTAGAAAAAATGATGTCCCAAAAAATATTACAACGTAGAAGAACCTTGAGGACATAATGCTGAGTGAAATAAATCTGACACTAAGGATAGATACTGTATGATTCCATTATCATGACTCTGTTAAAGCTGCCAATGTTTTGGAGCAGCTAGAAGGAAAAATCTGAGTTGAGGGCATGGTAGCCCATGACGACCTCTGGGAACTATTCTGTAGCTGCCTGTTGAAGTGTGTTTTGAAAATCTGTTGCTTTTTTCCTTTCTTTTCTTTGTATATATATGCTATATTTTACAACTAAAAAATGGTTTTAAAAAACTATAGGCAGTTATAATAACATTAGATAAAATAAATTCCTAAAATAAAAAGTTTGAAAATGTTTCATAACATAGCTCACTACTACAGCAAAGTCGATATTTGTAATAATTTTTACCTGATATTTTGCGTACGCACACAGCTTTGATAGTTAATCAAATGGTTTGTTTTGTTTTTTTTTTACTATTTTACTTTTTTTGGTGGGGGGCGGTGCATGGTCCAGGAATCAAACCTGGGTCTCCCACATGGAAGGCAAGCATTCTACCACTGAATGGATGGATGGCCATTCACCCCTTAATCAAATAGTATTTAAGATATTGTTTAATATTTAGAACTCAAGTAACTCTGATATCTGTATTTATAAATTTTTCCTTCCTTGCTTTAATTTTAAATTGGTTTATGAAACATATTGTACAAACAGGCTTTTTAATGATCACTTGGATATTCTGTTTAATCTACCAATGCGTAAGCTAACTAAGATATCCATTTTAGGTGGTTAAGATTTCCATATATTAATTGTAAAAATAGTATCTTCATATTTTCCTGAAACCAGGGAAATATTTAGTAACATAGATCATTACTATAGCAGTGCAGATATTTGTAAGAACTTTCTACTTGCTATTTTGAGAACAATCAGTTTTGACAGCTCATCAAATGGTATCAGAGAGGAGCCAAGATGGCAGCTTAGCAAGGTGTGGGATTTAGTTCATCCTCCAAAGCAGCTACTAAATTTCCAGGAACAGTACAGAACAACTGCTGGGGCCACGTCAGTGACCGGACACACAGCATACCCCAGTCTGGACCAGCTGGACAAGTGAGCCCACCCAGAACCCAGGGAGAATCTGCTGAAGTAAAAGGTACCGCATCACCTTATGCTCGTGGGACCTGCAGGCCGACAAGCACCACATTCTGGGCAGGGTAGGAAAAACAGAGAGTCCAGAGACTTCATAGGAAAACCTTTTAACCTGCTGGGTCTCACCCTCAGGGAAAACTGAGGCAGCTGACTCTTTCCTCCTGATAGGAAACCAGTTTGGTCTGGGAAAATCTGACTGGGGTCTATAATACCTAAGTAGACCCTCCTAAGGGGTGGGGGAAAGGCACCATACAGGCAGGGCAAGAAACAAAAAAACAAGAACTGAAAAATTCTTATCTATTAAATAAAACCTAAGCTACAGGCCTAGGATAAGCTGAACTGAATGTCAAAGAACAGACAGACAACAAAACCATCCAGCAAGAAAACCCTAGGGGAAAAAAAAAGTGAAAGCAATCTCCAGAATAGACTAATTAAGGTAATTAAATGCCTAGAAGCCCGCAAAAAATAACGAATCACACTAGGGAAATTGAAGAAATGGCCCAGTCAAAGGAACAAACCAACAACTCAAATGAGATGCAGGAGCTGAAACAATTAATTCAGAATGTTCAAACAGACATGGAAAACCTCAACAAAAATCTAATCAATGAGGGAGGATATAAAGAGGCAAGATATAAGGAGTTTCCACAAATCCTTCCTGGATAACTCCAGGAAGAAATCGGAAGTCTGAAAAAAAAAATGGCATCTAAGTTAGTGTTTAATACTTAGAATTTAAGAACTTTGCTATCTGAACATATAGATTTTTTCCTTGCTGCCTGAATTTTAAATTGGCTTATGAAACTTACTGTGCAAATGCAGGCTTTACAATGATTATATGGATACTTTATTTAAAAATGCCTGTGGTTAAGCTAACTAAGATATCCATTTTTGGTGGTTCTAAGTGTATTGTTTCTTTTCTTAAATAAAAAAAATTAACAACAACAAAAATGAGGATAAGAAGTACTTGACGAAAAAATGTTGAACACTTCCAAAATTTAACAGACATAGAGCCTATAGGTTCAAGAAGATTAGCAAATCCCAAATAGGATAAACACAAAGAAATCCACACTAAGACACATCATAAATTTCACCAAACAATCATAAACTTCTGCAAATTAAAGACAGAGAAAAAATCTTAGAAACAACCAGAGATAAATGGCACATAACCTAAAAAGACAACCAAATCAAATAACAGCAGATATCTTACCTGAAAGAGGCCAGAAGGAAATGACACATTTTTCAATTGCTGAAAGACAATTAACTATTAAACCAGAAATAAACCTTTATCTATTAGCTGGGAGAGAAACCTCAAATTTCATTGGCCCTTTCTTTGGAGGTAAGGTATCTTTCTCTACATGCCTTAATTTGGACATTTTCACGGCCTTAGAACTGTAAACTTGCAACTGAATAAATTCCCTTTTTAAAAGCCATTGCATTTCCAGTATATTGCATTCTAGCAGCTTACAAACTAAAACATCACATAAAGTAGATTTCAGAGCAAGGAAAATTAACAGAGACAGAGAGGGTCATGAAGGGTCACCAAGAAAATATAACCACTTGAATGTGATGTGCCAGACAACAGAGCTGCAAAATATGTGAAGCTAGCACTGAAAGAATAGACAAATAAATGCAGTCATATTAGAAATCAGAGAAGTAAATGAAAATAATTTAAAAGTAAATTACAATTAAAATAGGAAAATTTAATACTCCCTGTGCTGGTTTGAAAGGATTTATGTATGTTAAAAAACCATGTTTCTATCCTAATCAATCTTGTGGGAGCAACAGCTTCTTAATACATTAATTTGGACATTTTTATAGACTTGCTTTAATTGGGACATTTTCTCGATCTTAGAACTGTAAACTAGCAACTTATGAAATTTCCCTTTTTAAAAGCCATTCCGTTTCTGGTGTGTTGCATTCCGGCAGCCAGCAAACTAGAGCAGATTTTGGTACCTGAGGAGTGGGGTGCTGCTGCTGCGGTTTGCAAATACCAAACACGTTGGAACGGCTTTTTAAATGGATAGGCAGAAGATTCTGGAGGGGTGGTGAGGAGCTCGACAGAGAAGGCCAAGAATGCTCTGAAGAGACTGTTGTTAGAAATATGGACTCTGAAGATGCCTCTGATGAGGCTCTAGGCAGTGATGATGCTCATGTCATTGCAGACTGGAAGGAAGGCGAGCCTTGTTTTAAAATGGCAGGTAATCTGGCAAAATTGACTAGTGGCTTTGGCTGGAAGGCAGAGTACCAAAGCCAGGAACTTGGATATTTAGCAGAAGGGATTTCAAAATTAAATGTGGAAAGGGCAGCCTGGTTTTTCCTCACAGCTTATAGCGAAATGCGACAGGAGAGACAGAAGCTGAGAACTGAACTCATGGGTACAAAGAAACCAGACGATGTTCTGGAAAATTCTGGGCTTATAGTGCCCCATGCAAGGATTTGGCCAAATGTGAAACCAGTCAGCCATTTCAGAGAAAGCCAGGATTGGACATGGAGTCATCCAGGAAGAATTTGTGGAAACTCCTTATGTCTGATGGGCATAATCCGAGGCTACTGCATAGAAAGCCAACGAGAGTGCTGTGGGACCTGTACAGAGCCGCTGCCAGTCTGGACTGGGGGGCAGGGGTTCAGAGAAGGGACACATTGGAGGAAAAATAACTTCAGAGGCAAAACCATGGAGGCTGAGGTCTGAAGTCAAGAAGCCTCAGGCCAGGAGAGCAGACCCACCCAAGCCCGTGGAGAGGGTGAGTTTGCCCCAAAGGCAGAGGATGGGCCTTCTACCTCGTTGCAGTGGAAGAGTCATGCTGCCTCAGGCCTTGGAGAAGGTGAAGCACATTCCTTGGGGTCTGGGGAGAGCCTGGCTGCCACCACATGGAGGGGTTGAGCATGTGCCCCGGAGAAGGCAGAGAGCCCGAGTGCAGCCCCGATGCTTGGAGAGGGTGGAGCCAAGAAAAATGTCTCCCAAGGTTGCATTCAGAGAGAGGCAGGCCACTGTGTAGGCCCTTGGAAAGGGTGGGACTGCCGCTTTCTAAATCCCCAAAGATAAATGACTCTCAGACTTGGAAATCTAATGGAGTTTGCCCTGCAGGTTTTCACAACTGCTTGGGTCTGGTGACCCCTGTGTTCCTTCCTCCCTATGGAAATGCGTATATGTATCCTATGACTGTTCCTCCTTTGTATGTTGGCAGCAAATAACTTGTTCTCAGCTTTACAGGTCCAGAGCCAGAGGAGAAATTTGCCTTAGGGCAGACCATCCCTGTAACTAACTTTGGTGAGACTCTGTACTGGTTTTAACCTTGTATGTGTGTTGTTACTGAAATGTGTTAAGGCTTTCTGGTATTGTGATGGAATGAACGTATTTTGTATACGGGAAAAACATGTCTTCTTAGGGTCCAGAAGGTGGAATGTGCTGGTTTGAAAGGATTGATGTACCCTAGAAAAGCCATGCTTTAATCCTAATCAATCTTACGGGAGCAACGGTTTCTTGTAATCCCTATTCCGTACTATAGGTTGGAAACTTGATTAGGCTGTCTCCACAGAGATGTGACACAATCAATTGTGGGTATTAAACTTGGTTTGATGGAGATGTGTCTCCACCCATTCTATGTAGGTCTTGATTAGTTTACTGGACTCCTATAAAAGAGAAGACATTTTGGAGAGAGTTCCTTTTGAGAACGAGGAGAGAGCTGCAGATCCAAGATGGAATGACGAGAGAACCACAGAGTCCACCAGCCAGCGACCTTTGGAGATGAAGAAGGAAAACGCCTCCTAGGTAGCTTCATGGAACAGGAAGCCAGGAGAGAAGGCTAGCAGATGACGCCACATTTGCCATGTGCCCTTCCAGATAAAGAAGAAGCCCTGAATGTCACTGGCCTTCTTGGACCAAGGTATCTTTCCCTGGATGCCTGAGATGGAACATTTCTATAGACTTCCTTTAATTGGGACATTTTCCAGCCTTAGAACTGTAAGCTAGCAACTTATGAAATTCCCCTCTTTAAAAGCCATTCTGTTTCTGGTATATTGCATTTCCGACAGCTAGCAAACTAGAACACCCCCAGATAAGAAAAAAAATTAAAAGACTGATGATATCGAGATTGGGTGATTTTTCCCAAATGGGGAATTTGAGAACTTAGCGCACTTGTTCCCTTGCACTTAGAGTTCAAGTTAGTAAATCCTTAGAGGCTTTTTAATAGCAGGATTCCAAAAGACTGTATTTTTAGATTTTAACAAAAAGTTTTAATTGCAGATTTTCAGCTAAATGGAAGTAAAGTACATAGCAGATTCATACTCAGGCCTATGGCCCTCACTGTAAAAGCAGACAATAAAAGATAAAAGTCTTCCTGCGTTAGTCAAGATTCTTTTCAGTGGAAAACAATCATATCCTCCTAATTTTTCAAGTATGGAATAAGCCTTTAAGGGTAAACTTGAAGGTTTTTATTGTACGGCGTAGGAGGTGCACGGGTGGCTCAGTGGTAGAATTTTCACCTGCCATGCGGGAGACAAGGGTTCGATTTCCAGCCTGTGCATGTCCCCCCCTTACCCCACCCCCCCAAATTCAACAAATGGTGCTGCAATAACAGGGTAGTCACATGGAAAAAGAATGAAATGTGACCCCCACTATACAGTACACAATTTTTAAAAATTCTCATTGTATGGTCCCCGTGGGTTTAAATAGGAGGTGGTTCCAGACAGGAAAGAGAAAGACTCCTGATTTTTTTCCTAAATACTTCTCTGAAGACTGCAAGGGCTGTGGAAACGGACTTGCAGTGATGTACCAGGCCTCTGGCTACAAAGATTTTGTAACTTCTTGGAAAGCTTCTTGTAATCATTCTCTCCCTTTTAGTAGCTAGAAATTCAGAGTAGTTGAAAACTGTAGGAATGAGGGCTAAAAACATTATGACATATTTAGGAGCAATTTTTAAATTCTGATTAACTAGCTGTAATATCGTTTTGTGAGTTGACTGCACTGATTCCATAAAACCAGCACCTTGGGGTATCTCTGCCCCTAAACAAGTGCTGCTTCCCCTTCAACACTGCGGTAGACAGTGGCACACATGCAGATATGTTTGCTTTTTAAAAAATGTTTCACATGAAAACCACCTCAATTTCCTATGTGTTTCTCATTGTAAATAAGCCTGTCTTCCTATCTAGATCTTCCCTGAGCATACGTGTTCTACTGATTAACAACTTTTGCAGTTTTAATCCGGTATTATTTCTTCTAATTTGCTTTGCGTAAAAGGGAAAAAACAAAGTTGGAATCCCTCTCAAAAATAAAATGGAAAAATGGGTGGGCATACAGAGCACCCAAGAAACTTAAACCTGCTGGTGGAAAACTGGCACAACCACTTGAGGAAATAACTTGGCATTGTCTACCACAGGTGACGGTGCTCGCACCCCATGACTTGACAGTTGCCTTCCTACCTCCATACCCTACTGGTACCTGCACAGGTGCACCAGGGGCATGGATAGGGGTGTCCACAGCAGCTCTGTGTCTAAAGCGGGAAGAACGGAGGCGTTCCAAATGTCCGCCAATAGTAGAACGGATAAATAAATTGAATGTATTTTACAAAGGAACACCATATACCAGTGAAAAATAAATGAATTGTGACAAAATGAAGACGTATAAATGAATTTCTGGAACATAAAGATACAAGTCTGCAGAACAGGAATCAGGGTGCAACTGTTTTTACATCACATTAAAAAAAATAAAGCAAAAACAGGAATTCTCATCCCTGAGCAGGAAGGTATAGACTCGCTTTCCCCTGTTTTTCTCTGCAAAATACCACTAAGTACCCTGAAAATTGTTCAATGGGAAACAATGAAAAGATTCTGAAAGTCAGAAAGAAGAAGGTGAACTGGCTGGGAATCTCAGGACTTGAGGAACAATTATATTTCAAGTTCCTGGGGTTTTATTTTTATCTAGTATTACCCCAGACCAGGCACCAGAGAGGTCTGCAAACCCGAACTGCTAACAGGAATAAACAAAAACAAAAAACCACCAAAGCCTGTTCTCTTTGACTAAAGGAGTAGAGAAGGGGAAAGCCGAGAGAAACCTAGCCAAGAACCCAGCCCCCAGCCCCCAGCCAGGTCCCCAGTGGGTGCCGTGATCTGCCTTCCCTGGTAGCAGGAAAACCCTGGCAGGCCTGCTTAGCCCCCACTCCACAGTTAGGGCAGCGGGTGGTCCAGCCCACTGTGCAGTAGCAGCAGTAAAACCCCAGGCTGACCCCACCCCAATTCTATAATGGGGCATGGGCAGACAGCCTAATCCACCCACAGGGGCATTACCTGAGCACTGCATTTGCCTGCCCTCCACCCCCTAGCATAAGGACACCCAGGTCCAGTAGCTTCTACCCATCCTGCGTGGCAGATGGTCATGCAGTGGCACCAGGTAGGAAAGAGGAGCTCTTTCCAGGCCAGCAGGAGGAACCAGCAGAGACTGAGAGCTCTAGCAGGGCTCAAAAAATGAAGCAGACCAGAACAGCATTTCAAGGGCCCTGAAAACTCAGTGGTGATCCGAAACAAAAGCCCACAAAAACAGGTCAGAACCTACATCCCAAAATAAACAGAGTGACTACCTGTTAAAATGAAAGAATTAATAGGATCAAGATTTTCTAATATAATCATCAAAATGTCCAGGATACAATAAGAAAAATCATCATAGTATCAAGAACCAGATATCCACAACTGATAATACCAAGATGGGTCCGTTATTGAAATTACCTGACGAGGATTTACCAAAAATAAATAACAGATCATTCAGATACACAAAAAGATATGGTAAAACCATAAAGAAAAGCAGGAGAAGGATACACCCCAATTAAGGATAATGTTTTTCTCTGAAGTAGGAATGGGATATGATCAGGTACGGGTACTCAAAGGACAGTAAAGGTAATTTTAAGCCTTCATTCTTAAAATTGGATGATTGCTACACAGGTATTTGGGGTATCTTTATCCTCTAGAGTATAAATATATATATATATACATTTTACAAATGTATTTTTATATACTCAATAATTAATAAAATATGTTTAAGGATCCTAAGAAAATTAAATTTTTCATGTCACATCCATGTGACAGAATATCATGCACCCTTTAAATTTTTTTCCAGACATTCTCCTAATGGCAGTTGAAGCTTAGTGGATACAATAAACTCTTCCTACCTATAGCCAGAACCCAAAATTCATTCTTCAGGAAAACAGAAAATCTGTGATTCTGTGATAAATCATAGTAATAAAATATGGAGGCATAGCATATGTTCCAGGAAGCCAGGGAGAGAACGGAGATGGTAGAAGGTGAGGTGGGTGACGCAGCATGAGGGGGCGTCAGGAAAAGCTTCCTGGAAGTCATTTTATTGAAGGTGGGCCTTAGAGGAGGACTAAGACTTGAGTTCACAAAGACAAGAGGGGAGGAATTCCAGGTAAAGGGGCAAGCAAGGGCAGAGGCCTGGGGACAGCACGCAGCGGGCTGTAGGTCCCAGACAGGGAAGCGTCTGTTGGGCTATATTGTAAATGTGAAGGACTACACTGGGAGCTACAGTTGGAAAGATAGACAGTTGACTACTTCTCCCCAAGTTCCTTTTTTTCCAGTAAACTACTCTTCACTAAAGAAATGGTGTCCTGCCAGAACCAATGAGATTCAAAAGACCAACTTAAAAAACAAATGTTTGAATTAGAGAAGTTGTAGTTGCACAGAAAAATCATGTAAAAATACAGCACTCCCTTATATCCCCCTATTGCTAACACTTTGCATTAGTGTGGTACCTTTGTTACAACTGATAAAAGAATATTAAAATTGTACTATTTTAACTGTACTCTAGTTTACATTAGGGTACATATTTGCCTATATACACCCTATTATAAAACCTTGTATTATGTGGTAGCTAAATGTTCATGAAAGAACATTTTTAAATGTGGACTATTAATCTTAGCCCATTGTTTAAGTACAGTTCACTGTTTGGTTCAGTCCTGTTTTATCTTTTAACTTTTATTCTAGTAATATAGATACTACCTAATTTTCCCCTTCTAACCACATTCACATACGTAATTCAGCGCTGTTAACTGTATTTCCAGTATTGTGCTACCATCACCACCATCCATTTCCAAAGCTTTACAGTCAAACTATAGAAATTCTGTACAAATGAAGCATTAACTCCCCATTTCCTATCCTGAACCCAGCCCCTGGTGACCTGTATTCAAGGTTCTGTGAGTCTGCTTATTCTAATCATTTCATATCAGTGAGACCGTGCAATGTTTGTCCTTTTGTCTGGCTTATTTCACTTAGCATAATGTCTTCAGAGTTCACCCTTGTAGTGAGACATCACTTGTATTATCTCTGAATAATATTCCATTGTATGCATAAATCACATTTTGTTTATCCATTCATGGGTTGCTGGACACTTGCGTTGTTCCCATCTTTTGGCAATTGTGAATAATACCAGTACAAACATGGCTGTGCAAGGATCTCTTTGACTTTGAGTTAATATTTGCATATGATGTGAGTTAGAGCTCTCCTTCATTCTTTTGCATTGGAATATCCCGTTCTCCCAGCACCATTTGTTGAAGAGACTATTCTTTCCCAATTAATGGACTTGGCAGCCTTGTCAAAAATCAATTGGATATAGATGTGAGGATCTATTTCTGAATTTTCAATTTGATTCCATTGGTCTATATACCTAACTTCATGTCATACCATGCTGTTTTGACAACTACAGCTTTGTTTAAAGTCAGGAGGTGAGTCGTCAAACTTCATTCTTCTTTTTCAAGTTGTTTTTGACTGTTTGGATCCTCTTACCCTTCCAAATAAATTTGATAATTGGCTTTTCCATTTCTGCAAAGTAAGTTGCTGGAATTTTAACTAGGATTGCATTGACTTTTGTGCTCATTTGAAACTGCTGTGTACCCCCAGAAAAGCCATGTTCTTTAATCCTCATTCAATATGTTTGGGTGGGATCATTTTTATTAAGTTGTTTCCATGGAGCTATGAGCCTCCCAATTGTAGGTGGACCTTTTGATTAGGTGATTTCCATGGAGATTTGTCTCCACTCATTCCAAGGTGGGTTGCTTGCTGGAGTCCTTTTAGAGGGAACCATTTTGGAAAAAGCTTCAGAGCTCATACAGAGACATTTTGAGATGGAGAAAAAAATGTCCCCGGGGAAGACATTTGAAGCAAGAAACCTGGAGGGAAAGCTAGCAGAGGATGCCATGTGCCTTCCCAGCTGACAGAAAAACCCCCCAATGACACTGGCCCTTTCTTGAGCCAAGGGATCTTTCCCTGGATGCCTTGTTTTGGACATTGTTATGGCCTTCGAACTGTAAACTTGTAACTTAAGAAGTTCCCCTTATAAAAGCCAACCCATTTCTGGTATGTTGCATTTCTGGCAGCATTAACAAACTAAAACAGATCTGTAAAGTATTTGGGGTAGAATTAACATCTTAGCAATATTGAATCTTCCAATCTATGAGCACAGAATTCCTTCCATTTATTTAGATCTTTGTTTTCTTTTAGTAAAGTTTTGTAGTTTTCTGTGTACAAGTTCTTTACATGCTTGGTTAAATTTATCCCTTGATATTTGATTCTTTTAGTTGCAATTGTAAATGGAATTTTTTTCTTTATTTCCTCCTCAGATAGCTCATTACTAGTGTATAGAAACACCACTGCCTTTTGTGTGTTGGACTTGTACCCCATAACCTTGCTGAATTTATTAGCTCTGGTAGCTTCGTGGTGGATTTTGGGGGACTTTCTATTTATAGGATCATGTCATCTGCAAATAGTTTTACTTTTTCCTTTCCAATTTGGATGCCTTTTATTTCTTTTTCTTACCTAACTGCTCTGGCTGGGACTTCCAGTACAGTGTTGAATAACGGCAGTGACACTGGTCAAACGTAGTATTCCAGATCTTGGAGGGAAAGCTTTCAGCCTACAGAAGAACAACTTTTAAAATCAGCTTCCAGGAAAATAGCTCCCAAAGTCTTTTGGCAATGGGAACAGCGAGTAGAAATCACATGGCATTTGGGATATGGTCAGTGAGTGAGCATTAATTATACCTGTGGGCAGCTCCTCCCTGCTTCCTGCATGTGGACTGTCCTTGCCTCCCTCCCCCACCCTCCCACCCCCACATACAGGGATTGCGGCTGTCTCTGTGGGAGGCCGGGGCCCCAGGCTTCCCTTCCTGGTGGCTGCTGTCAGCCTCCACAGGCTGCTTTTCTGTGGCAGAAAGAGGCAAGAGGCCAAAGGATGGGATTCCCGCTTGCCAAGGAAGCCCAGGCCTCAGAACCAAGGGCTGACCTGCTCACAGGCGGCAACTGAGGGAAGCTGTCTGCTCAGGGAGGGCCTGGCCATTCTCTCTGCACTCTCAGCACATGCCAGAGCTTCAGTTGGCTGATCTGACCTCATCGCATCCTGAGTCACGTTACATGAGTGCTGACTTTGCCTAACCAATATTTTGAATTTGTAAAGAAAAGCAATATTTTCCACACTATGGAGGCTGCTCCCATGAAGATCAAAGCACATTACATCCTTTTAGGAGAGCAGCTCTAGGGGGAGAACCTCCCACACCTCTAGTCTCATTTGCTGCAGTTCTACTCCCAGATTCAGTGTCCACTTACTCCAGACCCCAGCCGGTGAGAATGCCCAAAGCAATGTCCAGGGTAAACCTATTTGTCGACTCAAAAAGCCAGCACAAGCCTGGTAGTAGAATCTCTGCCTTAAGCGTGGCCTCGTTTACCCATTTTCATGACCATTCTTTCAATAAATACTTACAGAGCCATTATTCTATGCCAGTTGCCTATCTCATCCATTTCTGTTTCCCACAGTGTTGTAAAAAGAGCGCTGGCTCTGGAGTGAGTGAGCATAAAGCTTCAGGCCCATTTGATAATCTGCAAATGCTTACCTGGAGAGAAGATGAGAAACAAATGCAGGTGGGAGGCATTAGTTTACACCCAGCTCCACCCTGGATCCATCCTGTGCAAGTAAATCATGCACTAGTGTGCAGAGCCATAGGGGAGGACGGGGGACAGTATCAGAGAGTGTGTCTGCATGTGAGGCCTCTTGTGGTGACAAACAGTGCTGGAAGCGGTCAGAGAATGTGGACCATGGCCAGAGGCCAGGAGCCAGGGCCATGCTCTCTCTGTGCCACCACATTCCGGGGCAGAACTTGGAGGAGTCCAAGACCTTATTTGAACTTGGCCATCCAAATTCTTGTGCAGGAATATTTGTCAAGGTAGGAGGAGAGAACGTCTATTTTTCCTACAGATTTTTATCTTGATTTACACCTTTTAAGTATTTAGCTATTTGGCATGTTGGCTTGCGTGTATACTTTCGCCCTAGGTCCTGTCCTTGTTGGAGGCAGGCCCACTTCAGGTGGAAGGGGAAAACAGAAATGCAGGAAGGGATGAAGAATAAAAGAAGGGGTAAACGTGTATTACTGTAAGTGATATCGGCTCTACAAAACTAATGATAATATATTCTCGGGTTTTAAATATACGTAGAGTTAAAATGCATGACAATAATGTAAGGCAAAGTGTTCCCAGTCTTCGGCTTATCTGGGAAGTGGTCAAAGAACAAATTTATTGAGTGTCTAATACTTTAGGAACACATGCTGTAAACTTTTAATGATTAAAGAATAGTACAAAGGTGTAACTAAGAAGCTAATAGAAGGTGAAATGGAGTAGTAAAAAAAATACATTCATTAGAGGATATTAGGGGAGGGGAGGCATGAAGGGGAAATAGAAGGGAGAGTGTTTGCAAATTTTTAAAAATACAGCAATTCAATAGAAGGCAATAAGAGAAAGAAACAGAATATAAAACTCTTGGAAGAACTAGAAACCAAATAATAAGAGCATATATATGGACCTAAATATGTCTAAAATTACATTCAATGTAAATGGTGTCAACACCCACATTATCAGGCAAAGAGAATGGAAAAAGACAATTTAATTATATACTGCTTGCCAGAAATATACCTTAAATATATGAACACTTGCTGGAGGTAAAAGGAAGAAAAAACTTTACCATGCATACACTAACCAAAAGACAGCATGTACTAATGACAGATAATCTTTCAGTAAAATTTAACACTAGAGATAGAGGAATATTTCAAAAGTATAAAAGGGTTACTCCACCAGGAAAATATCAACAACTCTAAACGTCCTTAAACATAATAGAATAACTTCAAAATAGATACAGCAAACTTTGACAGAACTAATGGTGAAATAAACAAACCTACAATCACATTGGGAGACAGTTCTCTCAGTCACTAACAGAGGGACAGAACCAGTAAAGATAAGGAAGATCTGGAAAATGTGCTTATCAAGCTTGACCTAACAGATACTTCTAAAACACTGCATCCAACACAAAACATTCATTCTCTCTCAACAAATGTTCAATGATTAAAATCATTCAGAATATATTTTCTGACCATAAAATAATTAATCTATGCATCAAGAAAGAGTGGGAGAACTAGAAAATCCCAAAACGCCTAAAAATTAAACAAATATACTTCTAAATAATCCATGAGTCAAAGTGAAAATCACAATAGGAAAAAATACATATCTATCTATATAAAATGATGAAAATATGGCATTTCAAAATTTGAGAATGAAGCCACTAAACTTACAGAAAAATTTATAACCTCAATTGTCTTGATTAGAAAAGAAGAGCTGAAAATAAATAATCCAAGCTTCCACATCAAAAAGCTAGAAAGAGAACAGAAATGAAACCTAAAGCATGTAGAATAAAGGGAATAATAAAAGAAGGAATTAATCAAAATTAATTAAATAGAAAACATAGGACAGAGAAAAATCAAAAGCAGGTTCTTTGAAAAGATATAAAATTGATCCATCCTGGGATGATTGCACAGTAAAGAAAAGGGAGAAGATATGAAATCATCAGGAATGAAAAATGGGCACCACTAAAATTCATGCCAATGCATAGAAAATAGTGAATATGCACCCAAACCACACACAGAAACGAATACAAGTGAAATGGGAGATCTGAATAAGATCAGCAGATTGTACCAATGTCTGGTCCTGATTTGCACTATAGTTTTACAAAATGTCACCATTGGGGAAAACTGGGTAAAGGATACACAGACTCTCTCTGTAATATTCTATTCGTTTTATGTAAATCTACAATCATCTCAATAAAAATGTCAATAAAAATGTAAGACATTTTATGAACAACTCCATGCTAATATATATAATATGAACCAAATTCCTAAGAAAAAATGCAATTTACCAAAGCTTAGAGCAGAAGAAATTGATACTCTAAATAGTGTTATATCTATAAAATAAATTAAATAATTTAAATTTATTTTAAATTTAATTTAAAACAAAGGAATCTCCAGACCCAGATGGCTTCACAGATGAATTCTTCCAACCAATTAAAAATGTATGGCACGTCCCCCCTACGTGGGATGTGAAATCCAGGGGTGAGACTGATGGCATGGGAGAAGACTCCCAGGGATGACCTGGCCCTGGCACCATGAAATCAACAATGCCATCCTGACCAAAAGGGGGAAAAGAAGTGTAACTAATAAGTTATCAATAGCTGAGAGAGTACAAGTAGAGTCAAAAGGCTATACTGGAGGTCACCCTTAATGCAAACTTCAGTTAAACATTATTACCTATCATAACTTGCCAAAACCCAACCAAAACTACTCCAGCCAATCCTAAAGAACACCTAGGGCAATATATAAGATTCTACAAAGGTTCCATGTACCAGGGTAACTTTCCAGAAACCTACAACCTCCAGATGGGTCAATGGACCAGATAACTCCTGAGATGCAGAGGGGCCAGCCTCTCTAGAATATCAACTAGTTCCATCCCCCTTCCCCATAATATTGATAGCCCCTTCCAACATGAAAAAGTTAGAATGGGCATAGCCCAAATACCCCTAAAGAGTGGGAGAATGCTCAAAGGTAATAGAAGAAGAGAAGGTAGGGTTTAACAAATGAATATGAGTGCTAAATCATTATATTGATATTTCTTTTTGTCTCAAGTTCCATAGAGCAGCTAGAAGTAAAAACCTAAAACTGTAAAATTGTAACCCATACTAAACTCTGAAATCTGTTGTACAACTGATTGTTGCGATGTACTTTGAAATTTATTGTTTTTTGTATATATGTTATTTTTCATAAACAAGAAATGCAAGCACAACCACAAACAAAATATTAGCAAATCAAATCCTTAAAAGAACAACATATTATAATTAAATTGGATTTATTCCAGGAATGCAAGGTATTTTTAACATTAAAAAAATTAATCAATTTGTGAGGCATGCAACTAGGTGAATGAATCTTAAGGACAGTACGTTGAATGAAATGGCAGAAACAAGAAGACAAATATCATCATGCCTCATTCATATGGACTAACCTTAATAAACAAACTCGGAGAGTTGAAGCTGAGAGCAGGGCTATCAGGCTGGTGCCTACTGTAAAGGGTCCTAGATTGTAAGCGCTTACAGCGGTCACATATATTCTGGAGCTGTAGCAGATATTTCTGAGATACTGAGCTATTTGAGCATAAATTGGTTGTTTCCTGAAACTTGCAGTATGTAGGTGACACCTAAGACTCTGAGTGGGAACACTGAAGCTATGGAGGCCAGCACTACCCCAGACAGCAACTATTTAAATAGTTTTGTGATCAGACGTCAACTAGAGATACGAATGGAGTTGATCTGGATAGGACTAGGTTAAATCAGAATACAGGGCAAAGGATAATGTGGCCCATATTTTAAATCTTCAACCCCTGGTGAGACCAAAGGAAGGGACGTTTATTTGGTGCAAAATTTATATTTTGGGTAATACATTCTCTAATTTAACTTGTATGGTCAGCTTACATGAACATCATAATTACATGGAATCTTGAGTAGGGCATTGGTTGGTACAGGTTCGTGTGATGCCGAGATATATCCCAGAGTAATTTGAACAGAGAATAAAAACGTATTTCCAAAGTCCCCTTCGGGGAATGGGGAGAAAGGAGAAAATATTCAACTTCCCCATTTGGGGAATTCCTGACATTCTCGTAAGCGACGGGGACAAGCAATTCAAAAGGCTGAGCCCTTGATCTTGGGGGTTGCCCCTATGGAACTTATTCCTGTAAAAAAAGCCTACTCCAGATAACATCTTTTGTTCCTCATATGTGGCCTCTCCTCTAAGCCAACTGGGCAGGTGAATCCATTGCCCTTCCCTCTACGTGGGGCATGACTCCCAGGGGCATAAATCTCCCTGGACCCCCAGGATGAGCCAGGACCTGGCATCATGGAATTGAAATAGCCTTCTTGACCAAAAGGCGGAAGAGAGAAATGAGACAAAATAAAGTTTCAGTGGCTGAGAGATTTCAAATAGAGTCACAAGGTTATCCTGGATGTTATTCTCATGCATTATATAGATATCCCTTTTTAGTTTATGATGTATTGGAGAGGCTGGAGGGAAGTACCTGTAACTGTTGAACTGTGTTCCAGTAGCCTTGATTCTTGAAGACACTTGCATAACTTCATAGCTGTTACAATGTGACTGTGTGATTGTGAAAACCTTGTATCTGATGTTCCTTTTATCCAGGGTATGGACAGATGAGTAAAAAAAATAAGGATAAAAATAAATAAATAATGGGGGGTAGATAAAGGGTAAAAAATTGGGTAGACTAGTCAATGAGAGGGAGGGGTAAGAGATAAGGAGTATGGGATATATGAGTGTTTTTATTTTTCCTTTTATTTCTTCTGGAGTAATGCAAATGTTCTAAAAATGATCATGGTGATAAATATACAACTGTGTGATGATATGAGCCACTGTACACCATGTATAGTTGTATGGTTGTGAAGACTTCTCAATAAAAATATTTTTTAATAAATCAGTCAATGTAATTCACTACATTATCAAGAATAAAATATAAAAATCCATATGACTATCTCAACAAATATCGAAAAAAATAATTTGATAAAATTCAACAACAATTCATGGGTGATGGGAGGGGATGACTCTTAGGAAACTGGGAATAAAGGGAAATTTCCATAATCAAATAGAGGGTATTCACACTCAAGAACAAACAAACAAGCAAACAAAACTACAGCACATATCATACTTATTGGCAAAGTAACACAACTTCCCCTTGAGATCAGGAAAAAGGCAGAAGTGCCAGCTGTCACTGCTTCTATTCAACATTGCACTAGAGCCCTAGCCAGTGGAAGAAAAAAAAATGTTTTTAGAATTTGAAAGAAAGAAATAGAGCTATGATTATTCAAAACTAGCATGACTGTGTATCCTGAAAAACAAACCAAAAAAAGTCTATGGTCAAACCATTAGAATTAAAATGTAGCCAGGTCTCTGGAAAACGACATTCTATATAGTGTCAAAAGACTCTTAGAAAATAAAAAAAATTAAAGATACCATTTACACTAGCATTAAAACATCAAATACCTAGGAATAAGTCTTACAAAACATGTAAATTCCCCAATCAGAAAACTATAAACTGTATTGACAGAAGTCAAAGAGGACCTAAATAATGGGAGGACTATGCCATGTAAATAGATTGGGAGATTAAATATTGTAAAGATTATCAGCTTTCTTCAAGTTGCACTATGGATTCAATGCAATTCCAATAAAATTCCAACTGAACAGCCAAGTCCAGTTTGAAGAATAAAGGTAGAGGTCTCCAACGACCAGATATCAAAATAGGACAAAACTTGCCTATAAAGCCACAGTAATTATGATGGTGTCCTATTTGTACATGGATAATATTAATGGACCAGAATGGAGACTAGAAAGAGACCCCCAGGCATGTGGTCATTTGAGTAATGAAAAAGGTAACACAGCTGTGCAGTGGGGAGAAGCAGGCTTTTCACAAACTGGTCCTGGTCAACTGGTCTCCTATATAGGAAAAAAGCCCCAACCTCATGATATATGAAAATATATATATATTTTTTTCTTTAAAGACAAAATAAAAATAAAGATAAAATTGCCAGAAGAAGCATAGGAGAAAAAAATCTTATGATCTTGGGGTAGGCAAAAATTTCTCAGAAATGACCATTTGTGAAACTAGGGCCAGTCTTGACTTGGGAGAAGTGTCTCCCTCCACTCCTGCCACCACGTTTGCCTCCCGTCACTCCACTGTCTCCCTCAGCATTTTCACCTCCATACGACCTGCATACCCCCTTCTCTTCACCCTCTCCTGTACTCTCCAGGGAAGCACTGAGGATGCCCTTAGGCCATGTTACTGACCTTTACGGAGGGGTGGACAGGAGAGGCTCTCAGCTTGACCCCAGCTCATTCTGCTTGCTTTTTAGATTGTCACCGCCATTTAGTTGGAACCATTGTCACCCTACCTCCAGTTCCAGGACGTCCCATAAATAAGGGCATAAGTCACACTAATGTTGTCCTCTCTGAAGAGATAAAAAGTAACCTAGAAGTCTCCTTATAGGATAGAATTCCCTACTATTCATCTTCTGCAAGAGACGCTTTACTAAGACACCTGAGCAGGCAAAGCCATAGCTTGGGTGGGTGGGGTGACAAGGAACAGGATTAATTATGCTTAGACCTGTCTTCTTCACCTGACTGCAAGTTCCCTAAGGGCAAGAGCAGCATCAAGTTTGTTTATTTTTCCCCAGAGGCTAGCTCAGGGCAGGTGCTTTATTAATGTCTGAACAATTAGAAAGAAAGGAATGTCGGAGAAAGGCAGCCAACGTCTAGAGAGAAGAATCAGAGAAGAATGGAAGGACAGTGGCAAGGTTTAGTCCCACCTGACTGAGCTTCCTTCCCACTGGTTTCAACAAACTATTTAAAGGTCATTTTAAAAAAATTCTCTTTCCTTTTGAAAAAAAAACGATGAATGGCCAGACAGAGGGTCTGGAATAGAGAGTGAGTCCACGTTTCCTCCTCTTACAGTTCTAGGTCTGATCAACTGAGGTTTATTTTGTTTAGGGAGCCTGGCTTTGAGCATTTATCCATTTGAATTTAGCCCCCAGGAGTGTGCAAGGCCCTGAGAAGAAGGAACCCACCGGTACCTTCATGCACAAGACAGACTCGGACACTGGAGCTTCTGCACGTCCGTGCCCAGCACACTGCCGGGTGGTGATGTAGTCAGCCCCAGTGATGCCAAATGCTAGGTGGCCAACTGTCCTTTTTTTTTTAAGCTGGCTGTTTATATAACTTCCTCTTTTAAAAATTTCACATAAGGCGTTTCTAGAAAAGAGGCTGATGTCATGAGGTCTCATTCCAGATGTTGTTTTGAATTCAGCAAATCCATGGCATTGCAGGAGGCCGAGGAGGCCGTGTGGGCTGGCTGAGTCACCCCTGGTGCCGGCTGCTCCGGCGAGGGCAGGCGGGGAGGCAGGGCGGGAGCTCAGGGAAGGCACCAGACTGTCCCTTCAAGAAGGGAGAAGTGGGGGCTGGTCACCGCAGGCTCTGGGGCTCCTCTGAAAAGGAGCCACTTTTGACCTTGACCCAGCACCTCTGATGCTGGACCTGCTCAGACCACTAAAACCCTCACTCGCTCCGAACTTATTAAAGGATTGATAAAGACCACATCTCCTTTAAACAGGCAAAAGGGCTCTTTGCTTTCTGGATGGACACTCCCCCTCTCTGCCATCCCAGCTCTTAGCATTGCCAGCTTCAAACTTGGCTCACATGTGCCCACCGTCCCCTGCCTCATTTGCCTTGGCAAACACAGCTCTCTTTCCTGCCCCCAAGCCCGTACTCACGTCCCTGCAGCCCACGCCCACCACTCACTGCCGTCCTGCCTTCTTCATTTTGGATGTCCATTGCTCACTCTGCTGTCAATGGTCACGTCCTCCAGGAAGCCCTCCCTGATGGAGCGGCATAGCTCTCCTAAGAGCTCCTGTGGTTTTCCCTTACAGATGTGCTCCCATGCCTGACCACACCGGGAAAAAGAATGAACTGTTCTGTTCCTGCGGCTGTTACTAGCTTGTGAATATCGCAAAAGTCACAACTTCTGCGTCAACACCTGGCACCCTGCCTAGCACACTGAGGGTACTCAGCAAATGACGCTGGATTCATTAATTACTTAATTACTCAATATCAGTGTCCCCATCCTAAAATAGAAATAATGGTAATATTTATCATGCAATTACTATGTGCACTACTGTTTTAGGTGACTTTTCTCAAGTAAATGCTTATAACTTCATCCTTATATCACCCCCATGAGATACATACTATTACTATCGCCACTTACTAGGTGAGAAATTGAGGCAAAGAGGGGCAGAGTGAATTGTCCACGATCACACAGCTGGAAAATCGGGAAGTTAGACTCAACCTCAGGCAGTCAGACTAATGTGCTCACACCTCTTACCCCTGTGCAACATTACCTCTCCAGGAAATAATGATGCTGCCAAGCCCACCTTCCTTCCAGGGATTGGGGGCAGGGGGCCAATGAGAAAAGAAGCGTGAATATTTTTTAAATCAAAGTGCAGCGTGCATGTGAAGTACAAAGGGATGAAGGAGGCGAGGTTTGTCTCTGATGCCTTCCTCGTCCCCTGCCCTATGCCCAAACCTGTCCCTGCCATCTAGCTTTCCCCAGGTCTGCAGCCTCTTGTGCTGCACAGATGCGAGAACAGGGCGCAAGACAAACTGGTCGGTGCACCATGGTCCAAGCAAAAGCACTCCTGCTTTCCCAGCAACTTCTCTTTGCTTATGCAGTTCCCCCACCTGGATTTCTCTCCCAGCCACACATGCTTAGAAAAATCCTGCATCCTTTGGGGACCACCTCACCTTTTCCCCTAGTGTTTTCCACCTTAGAACATGGCTCCTTCTCCTTAGAACAAGTTTCTTGGGCCCAAAACTTGCAGTTGAACTTGCCTCTCCTCTCAATCTTCCACACTGCACATCCATCCAATAATCGAAGCCTGCTGGCTCTGCCTTGAAGATAAATCCCTAACCTGACCATTCTCAGTGCCTTGACCACTACCCTCCTAGTCCAAGCTGCTCATTTCTTGCCTGGGTTACTCATAGCACCCTAGCTGGCCTCGCTGCACTGCACGCCTTTCTCCGCCCAGCAGCCAGAGCACGCCTTTTAAAGCCTCAAAGTGGGAAGGCCATGGTGGCTCAGTGGCAGAGTTCTTGCCTGCCATGCTGGAGACCTGGGTTCAATTCCCAGTGCCTGCCCATGCCAAAAAAAATAAAAATATAAAACGAAAAAACCAAAAGTGATAATGTCATTCTCTTGCTCAAACTCCCATTACTCTTAAAATACAATTCCAAGTCCTTACCAGAGGACTTGCTCTGGCTCCTGGTCCCCACTTCATCTTACTGTTCTCCCCATGCTTTTCCAACCCGCACTCATCCCCTTGATATTGCCCATGCATGCGCTTTCCTTTGTCTCTGCACGCACGTACTGTTCCCTCTGCCTGGAATGCTCCCCCCAGATATCCACGGGGCTCATTGTACTGCTTCAATCAGGTCCCTCACCAAAATGCCACTTCCTTAGAACAGCCTCTGTGATCTCTTCTGAAAAGAACAATACCCCACCCCACCATTCTCTATCCCCTTACCTGCTTCATATTTCTCCACAGTGCTTCACTACCTAGTAGCATGTCTTATATAAAGTTGCTAATATCCACGCGTCCCAACTAGAATAAAAGCTGCATGAGGGCAAGGGCTGCATCTGCTCTGTCTACTCCCTGAAATGCTGGCTGTCAGATAGCGCTCTGCAAACGTTTACCAGAAGAAGGAAGGCTTCTCGTCCTCAGGAATGCACTCCCTCATCCCCTTCAGTCTCCTACAGCTCTTTATTTATACTCCTTTTGGAGCACAGATTTTACTGTACTTTCAACATGCTTTCTGACGACAGGCACCGGATCCCCAGAGTGCCTGGCACAGGAGAGATGATGAGGAAATGCCTGTGCGATTACACAGACGCGATGGAATGATCCATTCTAGATGCCTGCTGGATCCATTCTAGATGTCTGCTGGGGTCTAGAAATGATTTTTGATTTTGAATTTCATTTATCTGGGCTCTAATTTGGATAAATTGACATTGCCATCGATAAATTTGACTCTTGGTTGGTGGATTGGGTACTTTTAAGACCATCCATGGCAAATTGCTGGAGCCCAGCCAAGCTCCCTCTAACCCGCTGGGTTGCTGACCCCTTGGTCTGTTCTGTGGTGAGCTCAGGACTCATCAGCAGGAGTGGCATCATGGACAGGGCAGCCAAGGCCGGGGGCCCCTTCAGGAAGCCGCTGGTGTCTGGAGATTGTTGAGTCGTCCCTTCTACAGGGCCTGGCATATTATATAATGTAACATGACAGAGGGCGGGCCATGGTGGCTCAGCAGGCAGGCTTCTTGCCTGCCATGCCAGAGACCTGGGTTTGATTCCCGGTGCCTGCCCATGCAAAAAAAAAAGTCATGTTACATGACATTCTTATCACATAATTATTATATTATTATTTTCTTCCTCATGGCAACAGATACAAGAATGAGCTGAAAAATTATTCTGAGCAAGTTGTGCAAAGGTCTTTGACCCCTTCAGCATTCTCTGCATTTTTGCACAGAGGGAGACAGCATGTGCCAACCTACAAAGGCTCTGCATAAAATCCTGCTACTTAGGAAAATCTGTTGGCTTGCATTTTAACTAAATATATTTAAAAGTGAACTGAGGTAGAAAAATATATCTCAAAGAAGTTGAAAAAAACTTTTTATTTTGGAAAAAATGGTAACTAGAGTTCTAAATGGTGGTCCCCCACCCCACCTCCCAGTGTCTCTCCCTTGGAAGGGAATAAAATGGAAGCAGCCCAAGTATCCATGACAGATGAATGAATAAACAAAATAGTTTATACTCATATTCGTATAATGGAATAGAATTCAGCCATAAAAAGTTAGGAATTTCTGATACATGCTACAACATGGATGAACCTTGAAAACAGGCTGAGTAAAATAAAACAAACACAAAAGGACAAATATTGCATAATCCCACTTATGTGAAATATTTAGAATAAGCAAATTCATAAAGATAGAAAGTAGACTAGAGGCCACCTGGGGCTGGAGAGAGGGAGAAATGGGGAGGTATGGCTTAATAGGTACTCAGTTTCTGTTTGCGGCAATGAAAAAGTTTGCTGGTTTTTTTTTTTTGTATGCTTTATGGCGGGAGTCACATTCCATTCTTTTTCCATGTGAGTATCCCCTTATTGCAGCACCATTTGTTGAATTTTTGTTTTTGTTTGGTGTTTTGTTTGTTTGCTTGCTTGTTTTGTTTTTGGAACACGCATGGGTCAGGAATTGAACCAGGGTCTCCCGCACAGCAGGTGGGAATTCTGCCACTGAACCACCCTCGCAACCCCAAAGAAAAAGTTCTGATGACATATTGTGGTGACGGTAGCACAACGCTGTAATGGTAATTAATGCCACTAAAGTGGACACTTAAAAATGGTTTAAGTGGGAAATTTTGTATATATGCTACTATATAAGGATAAGAAAAAAAAGGTTCTGGAATGCCCTCCGCTCTTAGCAGTCCATGTGCCAGGCAGGGCTTGGCCACAGGATGTGGGAGAAACCTCTCAGGGTGGCCCATCACCAGGTGAGCTGCATTGGCTCCAAGGTTCAAGGGTGCTTGTAACCTTGAGAAGTGCCTTTGATAGGGAATAACATGAGACTAAAATCCTTTAATCAGTTTCTATAGCATGGTACTCTGCAATTTCCATCTCATTCTATGACAAAAAATTGAAATATGATCTAACAAAAGAAAATATTCGGAATTTTGGTAGATCCCAAGCACTTTCCTTTCCCCCCTTGCTTTCTGGCTCCACTTGCCACCACCTGTCAGTGGTGTGCACAATGGTGGAGAACTTCTCAGGATATTGACTATTGCACCTGGCATTTTCCATCAGGGATCTAGGCTCAGTTAACCTCAGACGGAGAGAACGTCTTGCTGACTCTCTCAAGCAAAAGTGTCAACTGAGCCTGACTTCTCACTGTGCTTGTTATAATTCCAGTGGGTGCTGCCTCAACTTTTTCCTTGCTTTGGTTCAGCGGTAGGGCTCTGTAGCTTCCTGACTTTGGAATGAATGGATTCAAAGACCTAAATTTCACTGCCCCAGCAACCAGCCCCCTCGCTCCTCCGGCTCCCAAACCTTGAGCATACCTTCATAAAGAACAATCTCCTACAGTTCTTGCCTCGATCACTCCCAGCTGCTTGGAGGTGAGCAGCCTCAGAGGCCAGTGCCAGATCAGGAATATGGCTGGGTCCAGCCTCCGACGTGTCTGCCAGCTGCACAGATGAGTGGAAAATCCCCTCCTTGCCCCGGCTCAGGGAAATCTCAAAGGGATCAGGATATTTCTCATCAGGGCTAGAGCCATCATCACTGGTCTTGGCATTACAAAGGATGAGGGACCGGGAGATGGACCGGAATTTTGTGGATTTTCTGCTCTTTGCAGAGCGGCTGCGTGGCTCCATCCTCAGAGAGGCAGTAACGCTGCCCTTTTTCCTTTCTTGGTCTCTGACCCTTGATTGGCGGGTGGAGACTGGATTGGGCTTAGCAGCCACTTCATGGGCTCCTGGAAGAAAGAGGAAACAAGGAAAAGCAATGTGACTTGCTGCTGACAAGTGGTGTCCTGGAACTGAGCCACGCGTGCCTGGCGCCTGTGCACTAGGGCAGAAGGAGGAATTGTCTTTCCGTGTCAGTCGAGCTCCTTGCTCAGTGGGGTTCAGTTAATCCAGGTGGTTAACACCCCCTCCAGTCTGAAGGTCCTGGGGGTCTAGTCCCAGAGACAGCGAGTATTCAGACGGCAGTCCCAGAGACTCATCCACATGCTCAGTCTACAAACAGGGAACTGAGGCTCACAGAGGGAAGGGCAAACTCAGCACCACAAAGAGTTCCAGCAGAAGAGCACAGGAGAGATTTTAGAAATCATTAAGCTCTCTAGAGCTTTGGAGGGGGGTGGGGGAAGGGCTGTGTTTAGCCTTGGAAGCCATTCCTCAAATAAAAGTTTACAGACGACTCCAGCACACAAAGCAGCCCAACGTGGCAGGAGCGGGGGTGGGGAAGGGGTGGACAAGGTTCCATCTGCCTGGCCCCCATTTACCACCCCTTAGTGGCTCCCATAATATCTCCAAAGAAACCCCAGAACTCATGGAGCTCAGTCTGAAGACCCTGGTAAAAACCGATGTCCTCAACTTGAAGATGAAGAGCCCAGGACTCAGGAAGGCTGGGAGACCCACCCACCACTGCCCTGTGGTCCACGCGAGTGTAAAGAAAGGGGAAGTGCGTGGAGGGCCCACGATAGAGCTTAGCACGCAACAGGCACTTGGCAGGTATCCCAGCCAGGCCTGGGGTTCAACTCTGATAGATCAAAAACTGGCTTTTGACATCATCGGGACAACAGCGTCGCTCTCAGCCAGGCCCTGCCCAGCCCAGCCCAGCCCAACCCAGCCCAGCTTCACCAAGAGACGCCTTCCATGGATTCGGTCTCCAGAAGGCAGGTGGTGAGAAGAGCTCCTGACGCTACACTGAGAGAAGCTCTGAGTCAAGCCCAAGCCACGGAACAAAATCTATTGCCAGAACTACAGGTTGTGGGAAGCTCTTGGCCCATCGGTACTTCCATTTGTGCACATCCAGTTTGAAGAAGGAAAACCAGAGGCCTTCCAACATTTCATTAGATAGAAAGCCTTTCACATATTTCTCCAAAAAAGAATTTCTTCTTACCAGAAGATGGTGTTCCCAACATCCCAGCTGCACAAATATATTGTTTTCTGTATTAGTCATTTAGTTTTGTTAATTCATTCACCAATCATTTTCAACAACCAGTAAGGATGAATAAATTAATTGGAATAGGCATTGTTCTTGATGCTTTAACTAGTTTGCATTAACTCACTGTGGGCCATTTCATTAACCACCCTCTCTGTACTCTATATCCTTCCATCTCAAGTTATAGTGAAACTTCAATCACAGATGAATCCAATTCTACCAAGTTCCACGGCTGACCTCAGGCTACCAACCTGTGGAGACACTCCTGCTCTGCACAGATCACTGCCAGGAAACACTCACGGCCACGAACGGGGCCTGCAATGCCGGGTAACAGTCATGCTGAGCTTACATACTTAGCTGATCCCACATTCTCAGCATTGACTATTTCAAAATTACACTTTTCTAAAACCTAATTACCTTTATCCTCATCATAAGCAGATAACATCACCAACTTTCCACTATCAAATCTACAATATCACTTGCCATCCATACACATCTGTAAATATTGCTTGTAATGAAACACGAATGTACTCATCCTCCTACTGAGGCCAGGATATCCACCCACCCACTTCTGGTTCCCACCTCTCCTGTCTTTCAGGTTTAATAGCAATAAGAATAATAGCTAATGCTTATTTAGCGGTTACAATCCACCAGGCACTGTTCTAAGTGCTTTACCATTTAATCATCACAAAATCTATTATAAACTCCATATCTCTCTTCATTTTACAGAAGAGAGAACTGAGGCACAGAGAGGTTAGGTAACTTTCTCAAGAGCACACAGCTAGGACTTAGTGAATGCAGGAATTAAACAAGGTAGTCTGATTCTGAGCCTGCAGCCTAGATCAAGACTATGCTGCCATTATCACCCCTCTCTCCCTTAGCCTCGATAGATTTTTATCAGCAAGTAAATATAGTCAAATATTTTCTCACATTAAAAAAACTATGTGTCAACTCCATATCCACTCCTTGTTACCTGTCTCTCTTTTTCTTTACTCTCCTTCAGATCTTTTTTCTTTTTATTTTGAAATGCTTTCAAATTTACAGGACAGTTGCAAAAATAAAATAAACCCCATACAGAGAACCCCAATATACCACCCACCCCAGATCCCTAGATCCACTAATTTGAACATTTTGCCACATTTACCATATCATCCATCCATCCACCTGTCTGTCCATCCGTGTATCTACCGATCTTCTGAAAATTCGAGAGCAGGTTGTACACACCATGTCCATGAACACACCGTGCTTCCATGTGCATCTTCTACAAACGAGGGTCTTCACATATGACCACCTTAAGTGCAGCTATTAAGTTCAAGAAATTTAATGGTGATATAAAACTTACACTCTATACTGCAAATTTTTATGGCCCAATACTGTCCTTTTTGAGCATTTCCCCCCTCCATTCTTAAATCCCATTCCAATATTATGTATTGCATTTAATTGATATTATCTGTTTAGTTTCTCTTTTCATTGTGGAAACATACATACAACACACACCTTCCCCCACCCCGGCCCCTCCCAAGCATACCGTACAGAGGGATAAATCACACTCACAGCATTGTAGTACCCTCACCACCATCCAGTACTGTAACTATCCCTTCACCCCAAACAGAGACCCTACACTCATGGGACCCAACTCCACCCCAGTAAACTGTACTCTACTTCCTGCCTCTGTGAGTGTGCATATCCTTTGAAATCTTCTTTGTGGCTACCATGAGGCTTAAGGTTAACATGTCAAATTTATAAAAACCTCATTGATTTTGATACCCACTCAACAACTTCAATAGTATATATAAAACTATGTTCCTATACCACTCCTTCCCACCTTTATGCACTGCTTGTCACAAACTATATAATTACACATTATGAGTCCTGAACCATCGATCTGTCATTATGTCTTGTGCATTTGCCTTTCAGATCTTGCAGAAAATAAAAAGTGGAGATATAGATCAAAAATTCAGTAGCACTGGTACTTATATTTACCCGTGTCATCATCTTCACTGGAGCTCTTCAGTCTATTAGTGTCCTTTTCTTTCAACCTGCAGAACTCTTTACCATTTCTTGCAGGGCTGATAGAGTGGTAACAAAGTTTCCCAGCTTTTGCTTATCTGGGAATGTCTTAAGCCCTTACTTATTTAGTTTTCTTTTTTTGTGAAAAATAACATATATACAAAAAAGCAGCAAATTTGAGGCACAGTACAACAATTAATTGTAGAACAGATTTCAGAGTTTGGTATGGGTTACAATTTCACAATTTTAGGTTTCTACTTCCAGCTGCTCTAAGATCCCGAAGACTAAAATAAATATAAATATAATGATTCCGCCATCATACTCATTTTTAAACCCTACCTTCTCTGTATAACTCCATCATCTCCTTTGATCTTTCTCCCATTCTTTAAGGGTATTTGTGCTATGCCTATTCTAGATTTTTCATGTTGGACAGGGCTGTCGATTATATGGGATATCGGGGGTAGAACTAGCTGATGTTCTGGAAAGGCTCCTCCTATTATTTGTTTATTTTTTATCCATAGTTTTACTCCATCCATACCCTCGATATAAGCAGCATCAGACACAAGATTTTCACAATCACACAGTCACACTGTAAAAGCTGTATCATTATACATTCATCTTCAAGAAACAAGGCGCCGGGAATACAGCTCTACAGTTTCAGGTACTTCCCTCTAACCACTCCAATATACCATAAACTAAAAAGGGATAACTATATAATGCACAAGAATAGCCTCCAGGATAACCTCTTGACTCTATCTGAAATTTCTCAGCCACTGAAACTTTATTTTGTCTCACTTCTTTCTTGCCCCTTTTGGTCAAGAAGGCTTTCTCAATCCCTTGATGCCAGATCCTGGCTCATCCCTGGGAGTCAGGTCCCACATAGGGGGAAGGGCAGTGAGTTCACCTGCTGAGTTGGCTTAGAGAGAGAGGGGCCAATATTTGAGCAACAAAAGAGGCCCTCTGGGGGTGACTCTTAGGCATCCTTATCAGTAGGCTTAGTTTCTCCTTTGCAGGAATAATTTTCATAGTGGCAAGCCCCAGGATTGAGGGCTCAGCCTATCGAATTGGTTGCCCCCACTGCTTGCAAGAATATCAGGAATTCTCCAAATGGGGAAACTGAATATTTCCTCCTTTCTCCCAAGTTCCCCTAGGGGACTTTGCAAATACTTTTTTATTCTCTGTTCAAATTACCCTGGGATATATCTCGGCATCACACTAACCCATACCAACCAACAGGATCTCATACCCCATTCAAGATTCCATGTAATTATGATTTTCAAGGAAACTGACCACACAAGTTAAATTAGATAATGTGCTACCCAAAATATACATTTTGTACCAAATAAACATTTCTTCCTTTGCACACAGGTTGAAGTTTGAAAATATGAGCCATATTTTCTTTTACCCAGTTTTCTGATTTTCTTTAATCCTATCCAGATCAGCTTCATTCATCTCTAGTTGAAGTCTGATCACTTTTTTAACAGGTGCTGTATGGGGTACTGCTGACTTTCATAGCTTCAGTGCTCTAACTCTGAGTCTCAGGGGTCACACAAATACCCAAAATTTCAGAGAATGATCAGGTTATACATAAAGAGCTAAGTAGCTCGGAAATTAGAAATAACAGCTACAACTTCTGAATATATGTGATGCTGTAAGAGCTCACAATGTAGGACCCTTTACTATAGGCCTCTGAGTTTGTATATTCTAGCTAGTCCATATGAGTGAGACATGATATTTGTTGTTTTGTTTATGACATTTCATTCAACATACAGCTCTTAAAGTTCATTCACCTAGTTCCATCCCTCACAACTTCATTCCTTCTTGCAGCCACTCAGTACTCTACTGTACTTATACACCATCGTTCCCCTTTCCATTCCTCAGTCATTGTACTCTTAGGCCACCTCCATCCATTGCGAATCACAAACACTGCCACCATAAACACCAGTCATCACTTAATCCTAACTGAGGGTCCCCTGTATGGGACATATTGCTTCTCTTCTGCAGCTTTCAGAATTCTCCTTATCTTGGCATGTGGCAGTTTGATTATAGTATATGCAGCATGGGTCTACTTGGGTTTACCCTCTTTGGAGTTCATTGAGCCTCCTGGACGTGTATATGCATGGCTTTGTTAAATGTGGAAGCTTTCAGGCATTATATCTTTGAACATTCTCTCTGATCCTTTCTTTTCTCTCCTTCTGGGACTCCCACATGCACTTGTGGGTATGCTTACTTGATTGTGTTCCACAGGGTCCTCAGGTACTGGTCATTTTTTTTCATTCTGCTCCTCAGACCAGATGATTTCAATTGCCTTATCTTCAAGGAAACAAATCCTTTTTTCTGCCAACTCTATTCTGCTATTGAACTCTCTAGGGAATTTTTAATATTTTTTACTGTGATCTTCATTTCTATTTGGTTCCTTTTCATAATTTCTATCTTTCTATTGATATTTTCTTTGCATTCATCTACGTGTTCTCCTGATTTTCTTTAGATTTTTGTTGATGCTTTCCTTTAGCTCTTTGAGCATATTTAGGACCATTAAAAAAAAATCTTTATCTGGAATATCCAAGGTCTGATTCTCCTCATTCATGGTTTCTAATGGTTTAATGTTCTTTTCGTTTTGGTCATTGCTTCCTGTTTTTCATTTTGTTTTGTAATCTTTTGTAAAACCTGAATATTTTGATATTTCAGTGTGTTATCACTGGAATTTGGACTCTGAGGCATCTGTTCCTTAATCTCACATCCATCTAGCATTAAGATAAAGCTTTCCTTGAATGCCAGGGACTGACAAAGAAAGGAGGAGGTGCAAGAGGAGGAGGGGGAGGGGAAGGAGAAAAGAAATCTCTTTTTCCAGTCTTTGAAGGTTGGCCTGTACAAGTGTTCTATTCATGGCTTATCCATACAATTGCCTTGTAGAATAGCTCCAAACCAACATGCAGGGACCACCCTGATCCTTTCAGCATATGTCTTTTGTCTTGGGTATGTCACATGGCCCTAGGAATTCCCATGTTCAGATGGTTCTGAAAGTCCTTCTTCCTTAGGAAACAGTTTCCTTCAGGTCCAGGGTACCACACCGTATGTTCTACAGCCAGCAACCCCTTGCCCAGGCAGCCACTTGACTGCTCTCCCAAAGTGTCCTGTAGGAGAGCTCTATGAACTGCCTTCTACACACAAAGCAAGTTCTGGAAGGATAAGTCCCTCAGGCCACCACCAGGCAGGTTGGGACAGACATATGTGCCCCCAGTATATGTGTGAGGGTTAATCTGCTTCCTCAGGAACTGGGAGCAGGGCTCTGTACTGGGAGCATGGCGGGCTCCGTGCTGAACCAGGGGAGAAGGCAGGTGAGGGGCCAGCCAGGGCACCAGGAGATCCTACCACTTTTAGGAAGACTTTTTCTTGATTTAGCACTAGTCCTAACTGTTTTCTTGAGCTTTTAGAAAGATGTTTCTGCCAGTTCTTGCAGGTTGTTTTATAATTGCACTATTAATTTATAGTCCATGACCACTTTTAGGAAGACTTTCTCTTGATTTAGCACTAGTCCTAACTGTTTTCTTGAGCTTTTAGAAAGATGTTTCTGCCAGTTCTTGCAGGTTGTTTTATAATTGCACTATTAATTTATAGTCCATGGTTTAACTTAGGGTTTACAGTTTGAGTTGTGCAGTCCCATGGATTTTTAAAAAAACCTTTATTCTAGTAACATATATATGACTTAAAATTTCACCTTTTAAACACATTCAAATACATAATTCAGAGCTGTTAATTATGTTCACTGTATTGTACTACCATCGCCATCATCCATTACCAAAACATTTCCAACACTCCAAATAGAAACTTTGTATATTTTAAGCCTTAACTTCCCATTTTCTAACCCCACCCTGCCCCCTAGTTCGTCTATATTCTAGATTCTGACTCTATGAGTTTGCTTAATCTAATTGTTTCAAATCAGTGAGATCATACAATATTTGCCCTTTTCTGTCTGGCTTATTTCACTCAACATGTTGTTGTAGGTTCCTGGACTTCATTGCTTTTTATGGCTGAATAATATTGCATTGTGTGTGTGTATATATGCATACATATATATGCATATATATATACCACAATTTATTTATCCATTCATCGGCTGATGGACATTTGGGTTACTTCCATCTTTTGACAACTATGAATAATGCCGACGTGAACACTGGTGTACAAATACCTGTTCAAGTTCCTGCTTTCAATTCTTCTGGCTAATATATCTAGTACCGCTATCATCAGGTTATATGTTATTTCCATATTTAAGTTTCTGAGGAAGTGCCAAGCTGTCTTCCATAGCAGGTGCACCACTTTGCATTCCCACCAGCAAGGAGTGTTCTTTTTTCTCCACATCCTCTCCAACACTTGTAATTTTGTTTTTATAATAGTAGCCATTCTAGTGAGTGTAAAATGATATCTCATTGTAGTTTTGATTTGCATTTCCCTAATGGCTAATGATGTTAAACATCTTTTAATATATTTTTTTTGCCATTTGTGTATCTTTTTTTGAGAAATGATTATTATTTTGCCCATTTTTAAACTGGGTTGCTTGTTTTTTATAGTTGAGTTGAAGGATTTCTGCATAAATTCTGGATGTAAACCCTTATCGGGTATGTGGTTTCAAATATTATTTTCCATTGTACAGACTGTGCTACTTTCATGATAAAGTCCTTCAAGGAACAAAAGTTTAAATTTTTAAAATTTCGATGAGGTCCCATTTTTCTGCTTGTGTTTTGGGTATAAAGTCTAATAAATCATTGCCTAACACAAAGTCCTGAAGATATTTCCCTAAATTTCCTTCCAGGAGTTTTATAGCTCTGGCTCTTATATTTAGGTCTTTGATTCATTTGGAGTTGATTTTGGTAGATGGTGTGAGGTAAGGGTCCACCTTCATTCTTTTACAAATGGACATCCAGTCTTTCTAGCACCATTTGTTGAAGAGACTATTCTTTCCTAATTGATTGGTCTTTGCCCCCTTGTCAAAAAGTAATTGGCCATAAACATGAGGGTTGATTTCTGAGCTCTCAATTCTATTGCATTGGTCTATGTATTTGTCCTTATGTCAGTACAGGGCTGTTTTGATTACCGTGGCTTTGTAATAAGTTCTAAGATCAGAAAGCATGTGTCCTCCAACTTTGTTCTTCTTTTTCAAGATGGCTTTGGCTACATGGGGCCCTTCATCTTTCCAAATAAATTTGATTATTGGCTTTTCCATTTTCTGCAAAGAAGGTTGCTGGAATTTTTATTGGGATTGTGTTGATAGAAGTGATATCATAGTAATATTTAGTCTTCCAATCCATGAGCACAGAATATCCTTCCATTTATTTAGGTCATCTTTGATTTTTCATAGCAATGTTTTGTGGTTTTCTGGGTAGTTTATTGTAGTTTTACATCCTTGGTTAAATTTATTCCTATAGAGTTGATTCTGTTAGTTGCTATGGTAAATGGAATTTTTTCCTTGATTTTTACTGACGATTACTCATCGCTTATGTTTAGAAACATACTGATTTGTGGGTGTTCTCTTGTACCCCACCACTTTGCTGAATTCATTTATTAGCTCTAGGGGCTATGTTGTGTATCTTCAGCATTTTCTTTATACAGGATCATGCCATCTGCAAATAGGGAAAGTTTTACTTCTTCCTTTCAGTTCTGCATGCCTCCTTCATACTTTGGCACCACATGTTCTACACCTTGCTCCTTCTCTCCTCGAGTTCACCTCCCCTGTGAACCTCAATCCACAGAGTTTGCTTTCTTCCCCATGAAGCCACTGGAGCTATTTATTGGTTCTGCATTATTGCGGCACCAACGTCATTAACCCAAAGTCCAGGGGGGCATGATCTATTTGGTTAAAACCTGCTTCATTTTGAGATGAATTGTCAATATATTGATGTTCAGTTCTCTGTCTGAGGAAGTCATAAAGTTCAAGCTTTTAGAAGTTATTTCTTTCTCATCTCTCCATGAGCACTTGGCAAACTCTTGCCAGATTTTCTCTGTGCCTAGTGGAATACTCAACTGGGCTCATCCTGACATCGTCCAGATGGCACCTTTCAATTGTTCACTTTTCTGCCACCATCCCCCAGAACACAATTTCCTTTGCATTCTGTCCATTCAACTTCCCAGGACTGGTAACTCTAAATGCCGACTTTATTATAAATATTAATATTTCCAAACCTCTTTTCATTTTGGTCACCCTCATCAGGAGTCCCCACAGTTCAGCTGAGACTCATGGAGAAGTTATATGTGGGCACATGTGTATGCATGTGTGAGTGGGTGTGCATGTGTGTGCATGTATGTGCACGTGCATGTTTGTATGTGTGAGTGGGTGTGCGTGTGTGTGCATGCATGTGCATGTGTGGTGGTGTGTATGTGTGAGTGGGTGTGCGCGTGTGTGCATGTATGTGTATGTGCATGTTTTTATGTGTGAGTGGGTGTGCGTGTGTGTGTATGTGCATGTTTTTATGTGTGAGTGGGTGTGCGTGTGTGTGCATGCATGTGCATGTGTGGTGGTGTGTATGTGTGAGTGGGTGTGCATGTGTGTGCATGTGTGTGCATGTGTGGTGGTGTGCGTGTATATGGGTGCATGTGTGTGCATGTGTGAGTGGGTGTGCATGTATTCGGGTGCATGCGCATGTGTGTATGTCGTGTATATGTGTGCATGTACTGGTTGCAGCCTGCACTGGTCTGTTGGACACCTGAAAAATTGAGAATCATAGTTTTATATTGAAATCCCTCTAAACTTTTGCTGATGCTAAACTGGGAGAATATAAACCTGCAGGTGCTGAGGGCCACCCTGTGGAGAGGGCTGCCTGAGGCTGAATCCAACACAGAGGATAGAGAACTCATAGAGGTGGAGAGAAAGAAGAGACAAAGGGAGGGGGAGAGAGACAGAAAGTGAGAGCAACTCTGTCCGGATCCAACCAGCCTAAAGCCACATCTATCTTTGCAGTTATGTAAACCAATTGGTTTAAAAACCTTCTCCTGGAATAGTGGCACTTTTCTCTGATGCTGCTGGCACATAGCATGGAAAACAGTGACATCCAAGAACCAAGAGGCTTTTCAAACACTTTACCTCACCCCTCAGGCCAGGAGAGGAGCCAGGCACACCCAACCCCACCCCAAGTCCCAAACCGCCCCTGTTGTCCCCCGTAGCCGGCTCTGCTGTAACCACTCGGGCATTCCTGGTTCTCTGAGCAACGCCAGGGTCAGGATGGCTTCTTGGAATGCAAATCCAGTTCCCACTCTCCCCCACAGCCTCTCCTGACCCACCATAACTGGCATAACAATGCTGAGGTTACTCACTGGGCTTTTTCCAGGAGACAAACATTTGGGGTCTTTCAGAGCCAGGTGCAAGGCTGTGGGCTTCACTCAGTGGTGGAAGAGTTGAATGCGTGTAGGGTTGGGGAGAGCAGAAGGATCAAATTCCTCCGTGGAAACTGTATTGATCTCGGGGGACCATTTGCAGGAGACTCTCATAAGTACGGCCCATTTTTTTTTAAATAAGCATCTCCGGGGGGACCTACCACTTCTGTGGACGGGGCTGTCCCGTGGGGATGCCATGAAACTGGTGACTCCCTGGGGGGAAGGTGTTAACCCTTAGGTCAAGAGCAAAGACAGTTTTCAAAACTATGCTTGTCATTATGGAAAAATGTTAAAAAGAATGGGGACAACAGCACAACGGCTGTAGCGGTGAAGCCAGAATTGGACTTCTGGGGAAGGCTGTTTTCCCTCCAGGCCTGGCACAGGGAGGGAAAGAAGGAGCAGAGAGAGAATAATTGAAAACACAGCACTGCGCTCACATGGTTCAGCTTAGCCTCGATGATCATGCTCAGGACATCAGAACCAGCCATTGTTCCTAATGGAACCAAATGTCAGCAGAGCTCGGGGGCCAGCCTGTGCCATTCCCCCATTCCAGCTGCCTTGGAAAGGTCGTAACTAAATACGCTTTCTCTTATTTTGCCCCAGGCTCCATGAGCACTTGGCAAATTCTTGCCAGATTTTCTCTGTGCCTAGTGGAATACTAAACTGGGCTCATCCTCCCCAGACCTGCCTTCTGGGTCTCCTCCGGAAGCTTCCCAGGGAAGTACAGCAAAGGCTCCAGGCATGGCTCAGCTAATGATGTCAGTTGCTTTTACTTCCACACAGAAAAATCCAAAGGATCTACTTTTCCCCAGGAAACTGCTCTGCTCCAAACCCCCGCAAAACATAATATTTACTTTTTAGATATATCTTACACAGAATTTTACAACTAGGAGCTGTCTTCCCTTTATACATGAAGAGACTGTGCCCCAAAGAGAGATAAGACCTGACTCACCATCATGGTTTCTCAACATATGTTTTAATCGTGGCTGAGCTGTCATCTATACAGAAAATGCAGAGCCGAAAGGCTAATGCTGAACTGCAAAGAAGTGGATAGTTCCTTCCTTTTAAAGGAGTTTGAAAAACTTCCAAGTGTGGCTGGGGAGCAGAATCACCCTCCCCTCATCTTTCCTCCCTCCCTCCCTCTCTGGTCTTTGTTTTCTTTCTTTCTTTCTCTCTTTTCTTTCAGTCTTTCTTCCTTGGTCTTCATTTTTCTTTTCTTTTTTTTTCATTCAGCAAGCACTTGTTGAGATATTATTATATACCCAACACCATGCCAGGGAAAGCTAAGCTCCTGGCCACAGAATTTCCATCTGGATAAAATACATTTAATTCACTGGGGAACTGTGAGAGGGCAGTAACCACATGGAAAGGGGGGAACTCACTGCTGAAATGTGTTTTTAATTTCTGAATCCTCTGACAGTGTCCTATATCAAAGGCAGTTTTTCAAGTTGGGTCACTCTGGCCTAGGGAGTATTTTTTGTCTCAAACTGAAAAGTGACTGAGATAAGAAATGAAGGGAAGAGATGCATGCTTTCTTCTCTTTCTAAAAGAGTGTCTTTAATATGACTCCTTGGGCTAGGACTGGGTGTGTGCATGTCTCTAAACATTGTGCACAGGACTAGAGGGAAACAAGCCACAGCCCCTCTGGCCGGCAGCACCCCAGGTAAAAAGGAGCTGGTTGTAAAGTTGGTTTTGTGTCCGCCGGCGTCCCTCCTGTACTCTGTATCTCCTTCACGGGAGAGATGGTATCTCATTAATTTTCCCTTCTCTATGCTTTGCTGGGACTTGGCACAGAGTAGGGGCATTTCCGTGTTCAGAGAGCGAATGGCTGGGTAAACGCCTCAAAGATCCCTTCCGACAAACCTTGTCTGCCCCGATACAAAGTGAAAGGTACCCAGGGGAGTCACTCCACCTAGGACCACAGAGCGCAGGACTGCAGGGACTGCACCCCTATCAGAATGACACGGGGCCGCAGTGGGCTGCACTTGAGAGCAGAAGACAAAAGAACATGCAGGACACCACGGGAGAAGGGCCCCGGCAGGGTCTGCTGCTCTTTCAGCATCCTGGAAGACAATGCTCATCTGTCAGTGCACAAGCACAGGTGAGCCTGCACTAACCCTCCCTGCAGGGTCCCGCAACTAGACCCACACCCTTCTTGTGGGACAAAGGACAAGGCAGCACAGCCCTTTTCCTCTTAGGGTTTGATACTTCCAAGATGGGGAAGGATGAAGATATCATAATCTCAAGAAGACTCTAGATAAATTCAAGAAAGGCCCATCCTCCCGCCCGTAATTGTTCTGGAAGGATTGGCTAAGGCTCATTTCTCATTCAATCCCAGTGCCCAGAGGAGGGCTCTTCAGACAGGAGACACTCAACAAGTGTTTGCTGCACAATGAAATAGTTAACTGCACAAAGCTACATATAGAGAGATCTAAGCAGCGTTTTTATAATAGGGAGAACAGCACAAAGACAAGCAAGGGTACAAATAAGTGCTTAAATTCTGGAGTGTCCAGAATTTGTATTCCAGATCTGCCAGTTATTACCTGTGCAACCTTATGCAAAGTAGTTAACACCTTTGGGCCTGGTTTTCTTACCCATAAAAATGGCGATATCAATACTAAACCACTAGGAAGACTAAAGACAATAAGGCCAAGAGATACATAGCTTTTTAGTCTTGCACATGGATTAGCCTAAAAAGAAAGTTTACTCAGGAAAAAAAAAGTAGAACTAACCTAAATATACTCCAGTGGAGGATTTTATTAAATATATTATGGGACATCCATGCAACCAATTAACAAGAGTAAAATAGATCTATATATATACACGGATATGGAAAGAGGTCCACAGTATATTGGAAAGCTACAAAACACTGGCATGTGGTCACATGGATAGTTTTATTTACAAAGTTTATTTGGACTAAATACCAAACCATTATTAATTGCTATTTCTCAGAAGGTGTGGCAAGGTGCTGCGGGACGGTACTTACACAAAGCCTTTCCTTCCTACTGAATACTTCCCTATGCCTGGTTTCTTGTCTCAACAAACGTGTCATAATTATAATCAGAAAAATACTGACTAGAGTTTCTACAAACATTAGTAAATAATGGTGACAACAGAGGCTCTCCAGGTCTTTTTTCAGACATTAATGGAAATTTCACTAGTGTTTTCTATTAAGTAGTTTGTTGACTGTTACATTGAGATAAAAATATTTATCATAATCAGGAAGTATTCTACGACCTATAATCTGGGAAGCATTTTCTCACCAAGAAGAGGTATTGTTTATGAAATGTTTTTTCAGCAACTCAGCACTATCTTTCCTCTTTTGAGATGTCGATGTGAAGAAATCTATTAATGGCTTTCTTAAAATTGAACCATCTTTATTTTCCTGGGTTTTTCAAAGTCCCACTAGGTCACAGAATGTAACTCTTTTAATAGGGAACTGGATTTTGTTTATTAATATTTTGTTTAGAATTTTCGCATCTATATTCACAAACAGAAAAGGTCTGCCATTCTATTTGGTGCTGCTGTCTTAGGTTGTGCTGACACTGTAAAAGGGATAGGCGTCTAGACATCTTTTCCTACCCTCTGAATGGTTTAATAGTTTAAAATATGTCTATAAAGGCCTGAAATTATTTTTCCATAAAATCTTCTGGTCCTGGCATCACTTTTTTTTTTTTTCTGGTCTCACTTTTAAGGTGGTTCTTTGAGAACTTTCCATTGCTTCCTTCATTATGGGTCTATTCTTTTTTTTTTTTTTTTTTTTTTTTTTTTTTTTTTTTTTTTTTTTTTTTTTTTTTTTTTTTTTTTTTTTTTTTTTTTTTTTTTTTTTTTTTTTTTTTTTTTTTTTTTTTTTTTTTTTTTTTTTTTTTTTTTTTTTTTTTTTTTTTTTTTTTTTTTTTTTTTTTTTTGCCCTTTCCTTTGTTAATTTCGATCACTTACATTGTGATAAAATTAACTTTTCATCCAAATTTTCAAATTTATTAGCATAGAATTGTCCATTGCAGGCTCACAATCTTTTCGATTTTTGTTGCTGCATAGCCTCTGGCTCTCAGAACCAGTCTTGTGCATTCCTATTCCTTTCCCTTCCTTGTTTCTTAGATTTACTTGAAGGAGGGACATGCTCTGTTGGTCCTTGTACTGAATTCACGCGTAGGCCTGAACACGTATTTAAAGCATCTACTACTGTTCTTTTTGGTTTGCTTTCCAATTTACTTATTTCTGCTTTGTTTTCCTTACTTTTCCCTTCCTGTTTTTCTTATATTAGTTTGGTTTTTTCATCTGTTTTCTAAAGTTTAATATTTTATTCCTTCACTTCCATCCTTTGTATTTTAGAAATGACAGCATTAGCAAACCTAGATGGAGGCTGAAATCCCATTCTAATTATTTAAATCGTTTGACCATGAAAATCGACTTAACCTCTCTGTGACTCTGCTTTTTTTCTGTAAAATGGGGATAATTATAGTAGCCTCTCTGACAGCAGCATTGTGATGATAAATTGAAATACTGGATGTGAATCTCCTAGCACACTTTGGTGGGTGGTTATTGTTGCCGATATTTAAAGCTAGAAATACTTCTCTGAATATCCCCTTGGTCACCACATACGAACTTTTACATAGATGTAATTGCTGCTATTGTAGAAATGCTCTGCAATTGCAGCTCTTATTTCCAATTTAAACTGAGTTCTTTAGGAGACTGGTCTTGTTATTGGTGATTTCATGTGGTTCAATTTCCAAGATTTAGTATTGTTGTTCTTGTAACTTTTTATTAGAAAATTCTCTTGTAATGTTTTATTAGAAAACTCTAGTTAAATGCATCCTGGTCACAGGATATGACCTAGACACTTTTATTTGTTGGAATTTATTGAGGTTTACTTTGTAAGCCAGTATCTGATGTGACTAATTGTCGTAAGTGTTCTATGGACATTTGAAAAGAATAAGTATGGTCTGCTTGGACTTCCAAATATATATATATATTCTTAAATGTGATAGCTGATAGATACATAGGATATCGAACTTAGTAAGTCATAGAATTCAAAACCTTAAACTCTATATTTTGTCTAATTTAACCTGTAAAAGCTTAGAGTTGGGCTGTGTGCATTGAAATCGGACACCATATCTGTAAGTATAGTTCTAACACTTTTTATTTGACAGATGTCAATGCCTTTATTTAGTGCATAAAAGGTTCTGGTTTGCATGAAAATACATGATCTTTTCAACAGCTGCTTCGATTTTTATTTTGTCTGACAAAATTAACATCGTCACCTTTGTTTCTTTTAATTTGCATTTGCACAGTATTTTCCCATCCCTTTATTTTACTTTCATGGATTTTTTTTGTATGCTGTATGGCGGGGTAACATTTCATTACTTTTCCATGTGAGTATCCCGTTATTGCAGCGCCATTTTTTGAATTTTTGTTTGTTTGTTTTGTTTGTTTGTTTTTGGGGAAGTGCATGGACCGGGAGGTGAACCAGGGTCTCCGGCATGGCTGACGAGAATTTTACTGCTGAACTACCGTCGCCCCCACCCCCATGTGATTTTGCTTTAAATGTGTCTCTTGAAAGAGGATATAATTGAATTGGGGGGAGGGGGTGTGGGAGTTTGTTTCTTTAGGGTTTTCCTCGCCTTGTTTTAAATGAATGTGGATGTCTCCTTAAAATATGCAACCCTGTGCATATTTTGATAGTTAATTTTATGTATCAGCTTGGCTGGGTTATGAGGCCACCTGTTTGGTCAAGCACTAGTCTAGGTGTTGTTGTGAAAGTATTTCATAGACATGATCAACAGCACAATCCCTTGACTTTAAGGGGATTACCTTTGAATAATGTGTGTGGGCTGCACCCAATCAGTGACGATCTTAAAAGCAAAAACAGGTTTCCAGAAGAAGAAATTCTGCCGCCAAACTTCAAAGTCAAAACCGGCTGTATGTCCAGCCTGCTGGCCTGCCCTGCAAACTGTGGACTTGCCAGCCCCCAAATTTGCATGAGCCACCTCCTTGAAATCAATCTCTTTTTACACACACATACACACACACACACACACAGACACACCACTTCACACATAGATCCTATTGGTTGTTCCATTCCTCTGCAGGACCCTGGCTGGTACACCTATCTTAATCGGTATATCTTTCTTCTTATGGCTTCTTGTTTGCTTCTCTAGCTTTCCAGGCAGGTTATTTGGACTTTTCCTTGACCCCTTAGTGAACTGAAGGTTATGCATCCAGGTTTTACTTTACAAGAGGCCACTTTTAAAATTTTTGAAAACTACATCTGCACCTACATTTCCACTTCATCAATGCCAAGGGTGACACTGTATCTAAGGCCCTGCCCTGGGTAAGGTGAGGTCCTAAGAACACTCTTACTTCCTCCCCGAGTCCAGCCTCTCACTTTCTGGAATTCAGAGCAAATGATTATTACTGTACATTATGTACCATCTTTGTCAAAATTACTTTTAACATTTGCATTCTTTCAAAATCCTGTCAACAACAATGACGAGATTTAATTTACAGCTGGTGGGTGTTTTGTGAACCAGGGGCTAATTCTTCTATTATTATGGTCTGCTCCTAGCACCTTCTCTGGCCTCATATGCTCTGCTCTCTTCTTGAGCTTTGTTCCACAGTAATACTCACCCTTTCCATTCCCTGGGTGCCCCATGCTCTCTCTGGCCTCCCAGCCTTGGTACAGGGCAGTCCCCAGTATCACACAGAATCTCTGGAGTCCTTGATCATGCTAAATTTTCCTCATTCTTCAGATCCCAACTTTAGATAACATTTATTTATTCAGACCCCAGGGCTGCCTCAGGAGCCTGTGCAGACGCTCTGAGAACCTTTCCTTCCACTGGCCTGGGATTATTTGCTCTCCAATGATTTGTCTAACCATTAATTACCTCCACTGAGCTCTCAGCTCCCTGAGGATGAGTCCTATCAATTGCTCGGTAGATATTTGCTGAATGACTTGGGAAGATTGCTTCTAACATGTAAGCGTTACCTGGTCAGGTAACTGTATAAAATGGAACCAGATGTCTTATAGAAGCTGCACTGTATCTTCACCCGGACGGCCCCTTATGGAGAACAAAGAGTGCACCTCATGACTCCAAGTCTGCACAAATCTGGTGAGGTGCCCACACTTTTTTGCATTATATTTTCGGTGAACCTGAAGATACACAGAATACTACACAGGCATAGAGCAGAGTGACGTAAACGTTTTGTATTGCCATAAACAGACGTAAAAAGGAAAAAAGCTGTGTATGTATGTGTGTGTGTGTGAAGATAGGAAAAGTCAGAAAAAATGTTTACCAAACCGTTATCTCTGAAAAGTAGGCTGGGAGACGCATGAAAACTGGTCACTATACATGTTACTAATTGCAAAATTCTTATCAAAAGCAAAAATTAAAAAAGTTTAAACTAGAAAGTGGCAGTATCATAAATTGGTAATGAATTTTATATACCACTTGATTATCCTCTAAAAAGAAAGACAAAAACAAGAAATAAATGCAAAACAAACAACAAAAAATGGCCTGCCTGCTGAGAGAACAGACTTAGGAGAAGCACTTAAAACACACAGCCGCAGGGCAGGCCACGAGGGCTCAGTGGCAGGGTTCTCGCCTGCTGTGCCGGAAACCTGGGTTCGGTTCCCTGAGCCTGCCCATGCAAAAAACAAGAACCAACCAACCGAACAAAAGAAAACACTGTGGTAAACGACCAAGAGCCCCCTCCCTGGGGAGCTAATTGTGGGGACCTCTAAGTAGAACCGAGAGGATATTCAAAGAAATAAATTCCAACAGAGTTTGGCTGTATTTTTTTCTTAAGCTCGGTGACTCCACGACCATCTTTTGCTCAGCAGTCTAAACATGTGCTGAGGCCGCGAGAGCACAGACTTCGGGTCAGACAGCCCAGGTCCTAGGAGGGCCGCACACTTGCTGAGCGGTCCTGGCCGAGCGATGCCAGTTCCCTGATCCGGCGACATGCGACGGAGCTCAGGGTGGCCGGGGGCTCCAGCGAGGGCAAGCGCGGAGAGGCGTGAGCAGTGTCTGGGGCGTGGCAAGTGCTCAGGACATGGCTGGGGTGCTAAGTGTCATGACTAACCATCGTTAGGGGTTGGACAACGGGCAGCAGGGACATCTGGGAACATGTGCCTCCCCCGCCCCACCCATCACCTCACGCCCTCATCACGGCCCGCTCGGGGAAGGTGCCCTCTCTGCGGTCATCAACGCTGACCGCCACGGGTCACAGAAGGAGAACAGAGAGTCCGAGACAGGGAACAGGGAGCCGCAGAGCAAGCAGAGGCAGCGATGGCTGATGGGCGCCCCTCGGACAAAGGTCCCGGGCGGCTCGGCCCGAAGCGGCAGCAAGCCCACAACAGGAGCAGGGGGGTGCAGATGCCTCCCCGTGTCCTCAGGGAGCTGCACTTCCGCTCAGGGAGCACCCCCCTTCCCAAGAGAAACCAAACGCCTTCATCACCAAAAGAAAAGAAGAAACGGACCTTGGAACACGACCAGAGTGGGAATAAGTCATGGGACCCCCGTCTGGGGCGCGCAGGGACTGACGGCAGAGAGGACTGTCTTCCCGCCGTGTAAGGCATCAGCGGCGCTGCCCACTGCGGGGCGCCCCGGCACCGCTGCCTTGCCCTGCCCTCCCCCTGCCCTCCGCCTGCCCTCCGCCTGCCCTCCTTCCCCACCCCTGGGCCCACAGTTGAGATTCCGGGTGGTCCGGAATCTCCGAACAGATGCCCCCTGGGCTGCAGAGTGAGGGTAGCGCCCACCCCAAGCTCCCCATATTGCTCGGCAATGAGGTGGCACTGGGACCCTACCCAGTGGTTCGACTTCTGCTCCAGTCCCAGCCCTGGCACCACTTCCAAATATGACATGACGTTCCAGCAACCAAGACCCGCCCCTCTCAAGTCAGCAGACCTACCCGCCGCCTCGGCGCACCCCCCTGGTGCCCACCTACCTCCCTGCACGGCCCCCAGGGCTGCCACCTCCCTCGCGTCTCTCTGCAACCGCCCAGCGGGGACCCAGCACTGCGTATCCCAGGACAGCCAGGGGCTCAGCCCTGAGTCAGAGCCGGCAAAGAATGAGAACCGGACGCCCCTTTCTCCTATCAAGGCGGTGTCCGAGGCAGAGCCCAGCTCCTGCGGCCAGGACACTGAGAGGGAACACTGTAGGCACCACCTGCTCTGGACAGGTGACTCGGGGCCAATGTGTCCAGCCCAGCAGGGGTTTGCTCCACGATTCCCCACCTGAGCCATCTGACTTCTCCACATGAAGAGACTCTGTCCAAAAACTGGGCTGCCAGCACTGGGCAGCTCAGCCTCGGAACAAAGCCCACCATCTGCTGGGCTGGCAGAAAGCACCCAGGAGGCCGGTCCAGCCCAGAGCCGCAGCGCCGCAGTGAGCCTCTGCGGCCCAGCCCTGGTCGGCCACAGCCTTCCTTGGGCCACCCAGAAGCGGCTGGGAAGGCATCTAACCTCGCCCAGTGCAAACGGTGTGCCCGACGCATCGGTCGGGGCTCTACATGGACTTGCCCCGCACGGTCCTGCCGCCAACCCAGCAGAGTGGATGGCATCACACCCACCTTCAAGGCGGAAAGAATCAACACACAGACATTCACCGTGCACCGGCCGTGCCGCGCGTGATGGCCTTGGGTCATAGGCAGTCACTGGCTCAGCAAAGTCCAGCAACGCCCCCCTGGGTCACCCAGCGGAGCTCCAAAGAGCCAGTGGACTCCGAAGCCCAGGCCCTGCCTGTGGCATTTTGTGGCCTCTCTGAGCCAGAGACTCCCTAAAATAATGAAGCGGCTACCAGGAGACTGCTGTAACTCGGCGGTTTTCAAAGTGTGGTCCTCAGACCAGGAGCCTCCGCTTCCCCCGTAGGAGAGAACATTGCAGGCCCCCTACCACAGTGGGGACCGGCACGCAGAGCTTTAACTGGCCCTCCAGGGATTCTGGTGCGGCTCAGGTGTGAGAACAGGGAGTGACCGAGTTACACAGACCAGGTGGGAAGCGGCAGCAGAGTGGGCCCAGCCACGCCTGTCTGTCCCATCAGGGTTGACATCCTCTGGGCAGGATGCTGTCCTCACACGGCCTCAGCTAAGGGTGCCACTTTATCCATCAGGGCCTCAAGCAGCCCCGCCCTCCTCTGAGTGCAGCCCCCGGGAGGTGCGGGGTGCGCCAGGCTAGGACTTCGGTGACCCTGCCCTCTAAAGAACGGAAGGTCTCCTGTGCCCACCACCAAATGCTTCAGGGGCTTTAATGAGGAAGTAGGTGCCACCGGAGGAAGCCCCTGGAATTCCATGCGTGGCTAATGGGAACCAGCCACCACCCAGACAGGCCCACAAGCACAAGCGGGGCGCACCGCAGGTCGCGGAGGTGTGGGGGATAAGGCGGCCCTTGTTGGGGGGCGCCCAAGGACAGTTCCCCATTGTGCGGCTGAGTCTGCAGTGTGGTGGGGGGATTTCCATAGTGCAGTTGGTGCTGTCTGCTCTGTTCACACCCACAGTCTCTCTCAACGCAGGAGCATTGGTCACCGAGGCTGCCTTGCTCTGCAGGAAGGCTGTGGGGCCACGCGGGAGCCCGGGCACGCGGAGGTCAGCCTGGTGCGGTCTGCTCTGTTCACACCCACAGCCCCTCTCACGATGCCCTAGGTGCAGGGGCATTGGCCACCGAGGCTGCCTCTCGCTGCAGGAAGGCTGTGGGGCCACACGGGAGCCTGGGCACGCACCCACAGCCCCTCTCACGATGCCCCGGGTGCAGGGGCATTGGCCACCGAGGCTGCCTCATGCTGCAGGAAGGCTGTGGGGCCACGTGGGAGCCTGGGCACGCGGAGGTCAGCCTCACCCCTCCTGGATCCTGGCGCCAGCGAGGGGCACAGCCTCCTTCCAACACACGTCCAGCCTTCCTGGAACCTTGGGCCTGAATCCAGTTCCTGCCCCTTCCTCACTTTTCGGATGATACGTTCTTTCTCGCTCTCTGCAGGCGAATGAATTCTGAAGCACAGCGGAAGCCCTGCCCAGACCCTTACCTTTCAGAGCGCGGCATGCACCTCAGGGTGGAAACTATGCCACACCTGCGCCCTCTGGAACATCTCACAAAAGAGGAGGGAGGGGCTCTTCCTGCCCCTTTGCCCACAGTGCCACCCCAGCACCCTCCCCAGGCCTGCTCGCTGCCCACCTGAACAAAGGGAGGCAGATGCTGGTGACGCCCTTTCTGGCTAGAACTGGCCCCTGGACACCACTTCCAGCTCAGCCAGGCTCTCACCGTGGGATCTTGGTCATGCTCAGCTTTAGTTTGCTCACCTGCCAAAGAAATTAAAAACTGGAGAGCAAACTGAGAGGATAAAGCAAGAGAGGAAGAAGGCCTCTGCACGCAGCTCTCCCAGTGCCTGCTGTGAAGCACACCTTGTATTTCCTTCACTGTTGTTTTAGTTTTTCCTCAGCATGAAGTCCAGAGTGCAAATCAGTAGGAATTCACCTCCTTTCTCATCTTCCCTACGTGCTTACACACACACACATACCCACTGTCGATTCAGAAGAATGGCTACCATCTACTGAGAACTTTCTATGTGTTGGACTCATATCACTCCTTCCACCAACCACAGGAAGTAGGTGCTATTTCTGTACCCATTTTACAGGTGAGGACACTAGAGCTCAGAGGAGATGCAGCTTGCCTCTGCAGGGCACACAAGTGCCAAGTGGCAGAGCTGCATGTGGAACCGTGTGCGTGTGACCTCCAAGGCCCTGGGCTCACCTGCAGGCCTGGGAGGCCCAGAAAGGGGTGCACACCCGGGAAAGGGCCTTCCAGCCACGGCACCCGGACATCTGTGCTCACCAGGCCCTCCAGGGGATTGTGCTTTCTGCTTGAGTTTGGAAACCAACGACCTTAACTTCTGACATCTAGAGCGCGCTGAAAACCCCAGCACAAACTGGCTTTACGTGTCCCATTAGGATGGATGCCACGTGCCCAGGATGCTGCCCTGATGGCCCCCTTGAGAACCAGCGTCATCCGGGCACATACCAAGAGTTTCACTGATCTTGAGGCGACATCTTCATTTGTTTAAAACTATTTATGCCTCTATCTTCTTCTGATAATTTTACCCTTTATTTTCTTAATTACAAAAGTAAAATAGGTTTGTTTGTCATGACAAATGAAAATATCCAGAGGGCAAATGGAAAAGTGCATTTTTTTAAAAAAAACAACACAATAGGTTCATCTCTTATTCTAATCAGACAGCAGCAAAATGAAGAGGGCAGGGCCTGGTGTCGGAGCAGACTTGAGGCCCAGCTTCTGCGCTCACTGGCCCAGGGAATTTGGGCAAGTCCCTTTACCTTTCTGAGACTCAACTTCCTCGTCCACCAAGTGGGGACAATACCCCAATGTGTGTACCTGACCCAACTGCTCAGAGGTCTGAGCAGGAAGCTGCCAAGAGGAAAACACCAGCATTCCTTAAAAACCCTCAGGCACAGTTCAGGCTTACATGGTTTAGGTCACAGAAACTGCATTGTCATTGTGCAGAATATAATTTAACAGTTTCACTTAGAAATGTAATGCCATAGTATAACTGTGATAAATTCTCTATTTAACACTTTCAAGCTAGAACTGGAGAAGGCTGAGGCCAGGACCTTATGATTTAATCCAACGGCCTCATCCATGGATGGAGACACTGAGATCCAGGGAAATTTGGCGGCCATGTCCAAGGTCACGTGGTCTCCAGACTCCCGCTCAGGCCCTTACTCTCCCCACCGGCCCACAACAGCAGATTCAAACCCAAGGTCGACTCTCCATGGGAACTCCAGCCCACTTCCATATGGGCCATTTTGTGCTCCCTCTGGCCTTCCCTTCTTTCAGCTTGTACGTTCTAGGCTTGCATCCTTTCAAAGTACTCTTCCAGCAAGGATTTCCCAAACAGCTCTCACATCACTAATGCTAGCCCCTGGCTGTCCGTGTCTCCCATGTGCCAACTCCCCCATTCACGTCTCCAGACCCGGATATCCCCCTGAGTTCTGAACTCTCTTTTTCCTACAATCTGTTTCTTATCGCCACCTAGGGATCTAACAGGCATTTCAAAATTGATGCCATGGAAATGAAATTCTTCATGTCCCCCAATAAAAGCTGCTCCTCTCCTGGACTTCCATTTCTTGGTAGTTGCACCACTATCCACCAAAAGCCCAGAATTCGGGCGTTAAGAACATGGGCTCTGAAGCCAGGCTCCCTGGGTCATATCCCAGTTGTGTCCTGGGCCTGGTACATGGACATGGGCAGGTGAGGGGCACCTCTCTCTGCAGTGATTTTCTCATTTGTAGAATTTTTATTGCCCTAAGATCACAGGGTTGTTGTAGGACTAAGTGCGGAAAGCTTTGTAAAGTTCTTAGAAAAGTGCCTGCCAGGAATAAGCTCTGAATTAGTGTTAGCGTCTGTTAATCTTGGATTCTGCCCTTTCTCTGCCCTCCAGATACATTCAGTTCATCAGCAATGCCATTCACTCTGCCTGCAAAAGACAGCCCCAGTCCACCCAATGCTCTCCATCCTCAAGGCCACCGTTCTCGTTCAAGCCATCATTGCCTCTTGCCTGATTATTGCACTAACTTAACTGGATTTCTAGCTCCCACTTGGCCCTCCAAAATCCACTTTCCACATAATATCCAGGTAAACTTAAAAAAATTACAAGTTGGATCTTGACACTCAACTACGTAAAACCCTTCAAGGACTTTGCATAGCTCTTTCAAAGTAAAACCCAAGCTCCTCACCATGCCTCGAAAGACTTTCCATGACCTTGCCCCTGTGCGTCTTCCCAGCTTCAGCTCCCATCTCCCTCCTGCTTGCTCCCTGCATTCCAGCCCCCCTGACCTTCTAGCTCCTCCAACAGGCCGGGCCCATCGCACCCTAGCTTTTGCCTTAGCTGTTCCTTCCTCCAAGAAGGCTCTGCTTTCACATCTTCATATGGCTGATTGCTTCCTGCCTGGGCATCCTAAATGTGGCCTTCCCTGACCAGCCCATCCAAGGTAGCACCAGGAACTCCCCAGGACAATCCTCTCTCCCATGTTCTCTATAGAACTTGTCACATCGGAAGGTGTCTTGCTCATCTATTTGGGTCCTTTTGTATCATCTGCCTCCCCTGTGTAGAATATAATCCCTGTGTGCTGCAGGTTCAGTAAACATTTTCTGGATAAATCAGCACATAACTGAATGGAAACTTAAGCGGCTAATGTCATGGAATGAGTTTCTACATTTGTCCATATTTTAGCATTTACAAAGAGCTCCTACAGACATTTTCTTAAGTCTAACTTACATGACTTATCTCAGGTTTAAATAGAACTTGAAAAACACATTCACCCTCTCTTCTAATGCCTCAAGGCCACAGGCTAGGAAATAGTGAGAAAGTTCTTTCTAGGAGAAGAGCTTTTAGTTTCAAGAGCACTGACAACCCTTGGACCAGACAAGCAGAGTCACTCTGTTTAATTAATAGCTACGGGACAAAGGCAAAGCATTTGGAGAGACAGAGAGACTTGGCTTCCCAACAGCAGTAACAACTGTCATTTATGCAGCACTTGCTATGAACCAGATGCCCACCCACCATAACCCTGTAGGGTTGGTACCCACCAACCAAATGGGGTTGGGATCCCCATTTTCCCACGGAGGAGGGGAGAAAGCAGGAGCACAGGGCGGTAAGACAATTTAGCCAAGGTCCAGAGCCAGGATGTGGACCCAGGTTATCTGATAACAACAGTGATCCTGCCCTTAAGACAAAAGTCAAATAAGCAAGCCATGTCAGGCAGAGAACTTTGGCCCAATCACATGAATGGGCTTAGAAAGGGTTAAGCAGAAGCAAGTAGGGGTGGTCAGGGCGGAAGGGGCGCTCTCAAGGCCAAGATCAGCACGGCTTGTGCAGGCTCCCGGCTGCCCTGGCAACAAGAAAAGGCCAGGTATTCACGGAAGGTGGTCACACCCAGGAGAAGGCAGGCGGTCTTCCCACTCAGGCCCGTGTGTTCGGGTGGGACCTCTCTTACATGTGTTTGGGGGCAGGTGAGCCCCTCATTTTTCCTGCTCTTTCAGGGTAGGAGAGACCCCCCCAGCCAGGGCACCTGGTCCCTCCACGGCACTTGCAGACTGAGGTGGAGCATGCCCAGCCATGCAAGGTGGCTCTCTACCCGCGTCTCAGCCTTCCTGCCCACGCGATTTTCAGAGCAATGCTGCTTCCTGCCTTGCCTCGGGAAGCAACATTTTTAAATATGAAGAAATCCCTATTTTTTTCTTTCTTAATTTGTTATTGTCATAACATGAGTTACCCAATAAGTGAAAATGTTAAATCCTTGCCCAAGGTTACAGGCTTGTCCTCCACATACCTCTTACACTCCAGCAAGGAAAAACGACTTGAAGTTCCTCCAGATGCTTCATGTCTTCTCCTGCCTCTGCACCTCTGCACAGGCTGCCCTTTCTAAATCCACGAGTCTCCATTCCCCACGTCCTGGCTAATTCTCATAAGGTTTTCAAAGTTTGGGTCAGTCACCTCCTCCGGGAAGTCTTCCCTGATTCCCTCTTCCCAACTCACAAATTAAATTAGGAGCTGCCCAAAGCCCCCATGCTGACCTCTATGGTTCCTGCACTGGCCTTATCCAGTAAGCGTATGTCTCTTGACGTCAGGACTGTTTGTGTCTGTCTGTAGCCCTAGACTCCAGCATAGTGCCTGGCACAAAACAGGTGTATGACACTTGCTGAGAAAAAGGATGAGAAGAAGAAAAGAAAAAAGGGAAAGGCAGGTGGGAAGGAAGAGGAAAGGAAAAAATGAAAGAGGGATCTCTGTGGTCCAATGCATAGACACAGATATAATGCGGACACACAGACATGGGTTCCAACGGGGGGCCTGTCTGTGCGTGCATGTGAGCGCTAACCACAGGAGGCATGCATTGGAAAGGGCACTGCTCCAGTAGGTCAGCAGCCTGAGTTCGGATCCCGAGTCTGCCACTAACTAGGGCTGTACGACTGGGATAAGCCACTGCTCCTTTTTGAGCTTCAGCTCTCTTGTTCGTAAAATGGATTATCAATGGACTTAAACATGAATGCTTACAAAACGGGCTCACGCCACCTGAGATGTGGTGACTCACCAAATGTCAGCTCCGTCTTCCCTCAAGCCAACCCCATGCCCGGTGCCCCAGACATCCTCGGCAATGGGAAGGGAAGTCGGACAGGGCACCGGAGCCAGAAACGGCAACACTTCAACCTTCTCCATCTCCACTCAAAACATCATAGCAATTCAGACAGTACATCCGTGCAATTCGGTACCTCCGCGCCCCACTGCCCACAGCCCATGTGGCTGCACCCAGGGAGGGGTGCACCCGATCTGCTTCCCGGAGTAATGTGGGCTGCAGTGGGAAGGGCATGGGCTCGTGAGACTCAGCACCCACAGAAGCCCCAGCTGAGCCTCGGGACACTCAAGTTTGCACAGAGCTTGGCACAGTTCTCCCCACCACTCAAGGGTGTGTCTCCCAAGCAGGGCGCCTGCTTCATCTCCTCTGCCATGGCCTGTTCCCAATGCCACCATCAGAACCCAGGGCCTCCCCCTGACTCACGTCCAGCACCCCCGGAGCGGCCGTCTATATTTTGCTGCCCTTGGTGCTGCTTCCTTCTCAAGGAGCCCAGCAAGTCTGCACTCAAACCTACCCGTGAACCGCTCGGAACACTCACAAGCCAGGGCTCTGGCCCCACCGCTGCCGAAGGGCACAGCAGGATCTGCCCTTTATTTAGCCAGGCCTTTAAGTTGGCGACACGTGGTACAGTCTCATTAAAAGCTGAGAGCACCCTAGAAGAGGCACGGAGGGCTTTCTGGGTGACGGTAATGCTCTCCATCTTGACGGGAGGTTCCCTTACACAGGTGCAAACACTGTTCAAAATTAACTGAATGGGGTACTTACAATATGTGCATTTCATCAAATGTAAATTTGCCTACAAAAAGAACAGTAAAAATATATTGATGTGTTTAAGGTACAGTGTAGCAGCACCTGAAGCTTGCTTTGAAATGCATAGAAAATAAAATGGTTCATGGATGGGTAGAGGGAGGAGAGATGGAGAGCATGGGATAAAGTAAGCGTAGTGGAAACTTCCTTGTCGAATCTACATGGTGGGTGTAAGCATGTTGACTATGCTTTCCTTTCCACTTTTCTGTATGTTCAAAAAATTTTAGAATAAAATTTTGGAAAAATAAAAACAAAATTGAAAGCAAGCTAAAGAGAAATAACAACGGGGAGTGGTTAAATAAATTACAGCTCAGGTACCTACTGTGGTTACCTGGCGCTTTAAGAACGTGGTTAACAGGTTAACTTTGCAGCAACAGAAGAGTTACCCTTAACCTGACGTCGAGTGAAAATACACATATGCAAAAAGTGCATGTGTGTGTGTGTGGCGGCGCCACTGTTATCTCTCAGTGGCAGGACAGCACGCTGAGGGCACAGCTGATGCCACGGCCCTGCCTGGGTCCAAATCTCAGTCCCACCACTTGCCACGTGGTTAACCTGCTGTGCCTCGCTTTGGTTCACCTGTGAAATACAGATAACAGTGCCTGCCCCATAGGGTGGTTTGGGGAGATCAAATGAACTGGAGCCCTTAACGGCCCCCACCAGGGCTGGTGCCAATATGCACCGGGCAGAAGAGAGCTGCTGCGGCCACAGGGAGACGTCCAGGTGCACAGCCAGGGGCCTCACGACTATGCGTGCACACGCGGGTGACGGCCAGCAGGTGTGGCGAGCACAGGCAACTGACTGGAACCCACAGAGAACAGCTCATCAGGCCTTGCTCTGCCAGCAAAACAGCCCTTCTTTCCTGAGCTGCGTCACCATGATTATATTTTAAAAGACCCTGCAAGAAATAACAGGCTGGATGGGTGTGCGATAAGAAGGCTCACAGTGGCCAGGTTAGACTACTAAGGTCTGAAGTGACTTCCTCTCTCAACCCTGCTATATGATGTGCCGTTCCTCTCCGCGAGCCTGCCTCTCCGTCCCTGCCCTGACCCGACTTCCGCACACCCTCAAACAGCACCTGCTCTGGGAGGCCCTGCCTGACCCACCGGACTAGGCCAGTCCCCTGACAGAGTGCCCCAGAGCACACCGGCCTCTTTGCAATTATAGGTGTGGGTGCAGGTGTTTGTTCAGTGCCTCAATAGACCCTCAGCGCCCAGCACAGTGCCTGATGCATGCAATGCTCTAAGTAAATAATTTGTTGAAAATGAATTCCAGGTGTTTTGCAGAATGAAAAATAAATAGGAAATTGGGGGAAGGTCCAATAAAATAAATCCAGCTACATACACACATGTTTGTCCAGGGCACATTAACCATCAAAGATGTATAGCAGAGTCTCAGGTGGCTTTATCTTTCCTGGGAGAAGTGGCAGGGTGAGAGGGAAGGCGTGCAGCAGAATTCCCCTCAAACCCCACTCCCCCATCCCCCAGCCTTAAGCAGAGACCCCCTCTGCTTCTCACTTGCCCAGCCCCTCCCTGCTGCCAGCAGGGCATGGGGAGTCACAAGGGTCTTCCCATGTGACTGGCTGGGACCCCCCAGTCCCTTGGTTCCCATCTTCTAGCAGAAGGAATTGAGGCATGTGGTCTTGTGACCAGACTGCCATGGTGGACACAGCTGTCCACCACTTCTCACACTCAGATTCTTCATCTGCAACGTGGCAGAGCTGGAAGCGTTCTCAGAGGCCAGCCCTAGTCCAGTCCCCTACCATCCACTCTGTACACAGGCACACGGGGTCACAGACATGGAAAGGGGCACACTGCTGTGCAAGAATTTAACTAGACACGTTCGATTACAGCCCAGTTGTCCAACAGTTGAACTCGTAAAGCTGCTGCATTTGCATCTGAAGGTTGGAAGTAAATACACACAGCTGCTATAGGGTTTGATACAGTCAGATTTTGCTTCATTTAATTCTGCAGCCTTACAAACCTTCTGCTATAAAGTCTCACCTGACCCCCTAAATCCTTGCACCCCACCCCCCAGTCCCCTCTCCGCAGGGACATCAGTATTCATGCTTGCCCCTTCCTCTGCCATCTCTCACCCAGTCCCAGCCACCCTGCTCCTGACGCAGTCCATGGAATCACCCCCTCCTTGCACCCCACACCCCGGTCCCCCACTTCTCTTTCTGCACTCAGTTTCAGCCTGCCCCCCGGTCTACCCAACCACAGTCCTTCCGACCACCCCAACCCCACTTCTTTCCCTAAGGAATTTTTTTCCAGGCATATCCTTTGCTCGAGAACCCACAATAAGCTACACTCACCCTCCGACCTGGCACTACAATCTACTCATCTCAGCTCCCACCACTTGGCTCACATCTTCCTCTTAATCTCAGCTCCCACTGCTTGGCTCACATCTTCCCCTCGAGCCGAGCCCAAGTTTTCTCCCCCTTGCCCCTCTCCCTCGACTCTGAAGTACAAGACCTCTTCTCCTCTCTGACTTGATTTAAGCTGATATCCCCTCCCGAGGTCTCTGCTTCCATTTTCTGGGTCTAGTCAATTCCTTTAAGGCCCGTGAAGCCTTCCCTGAAATGCCTCCTCGGCGTTCTGTTAGATCACTCTGAAGAACATTTAATTACGCACTGTCTCGTGCATGGCCTCAGGGTTATTCTCCCAACTAATCCGTGAATCCCCTGAGGGCAGTCAGTATGCCTCATATTCTCTCTGAGTTCCTCCAGTCTCCAAGATGGTAACTTCCCCATAAATATTACCAAACTAAATGGTGACATAAAGTGAAGATCTCTGGGCCAGGAATCTGGAAACTGGATTCCATGTCCAGCTTGCCTCAAATTTCTTCTCTGATCTTGGGAAATCATTCCCACTGAGCCTCAGTTTCCTCACCCGTTAAACAGCCTAGTTAATAACATCTACCTCTCCCAGAAAGGAAGCCTGCAGACTGCCTCTAACCCAGTCCTCCACACAGGAGAGTCTTCTCACAAATGACGATGAGAGGCTGAGCTGGCCGAGGCAGGGGGCCCCTTTCGTCACCTCCACTCAGCAAGGGAATGAGTCCAACCCAACAGCAGGTTCAGTTGAGGCCACGCTGTGGATATCTTCCTCTCAGTCTGTTTTGGACTGAGTACACTTTTCTTCTGTAAGAAGTCTCTGGAGGCTGGAGCTGTCAGGAGCTCCAGGGGCACCCAGCGTTTCTCAGTGTGGGCTCCAGAAAGCGGGAGAGCTTGACTTCAGTGGGAGCAAGAGAAAAGCAAGCAGCAGGGCTCCGTGGGCCCCAACCGTTTTAGCCAGACAATCCCCACGTTTTCCTCCTTATATACTAAACTTCTGCACATTTATTTGAGGAGAGGCTTCTGCTGCTAAAATAATGGAGAAATCCCAGTCAGCAGTCCCCCACTCGACAGGTATGTCCCATCAGGCTCTCCTGGGTTTTCCTCGCTTTTTCTTGGTCCCCCTGCCTAAACTGTGGCTCCATCACAGCCTTCCTATTTCCGTATATGATGCCACCATGCGCTTGGCTGCTCCAGCAGAAACCTGTGAGTCCACCCTCAGTGTCTGTTCTCACCATCAGCATGCCCAGTGACTTTAGCCCCGTTAATGCGTCCGTCCTCTGCCCTGGTCTCTCCATCCTTAATGCCACCACTTCGGCTCACGTGACCATCCTCTCTTACCAACGCTCTTCATTTCTGTATTGTCCCACTCCGCTCTCCTCCGCAAGACCTGACTTCCCAACAGACAAATCAGAACTGGCCATGCCCTGCTTAAAATCCTTCAATGGCTACCCGCTGGATATAAAAGAATAAACACAAACTCTAATCCAGGCCCACTGAGGACCACACAATAAGGCCTCTTTCTAGCTCTGACGTTGGCTCTTTTTTTTTTTTAATGGTTGCATTTATTCCATAGTAAAGCTATACTTTAATTTATTTAGCCAGTCTCCTAGTGATGGAAACTTTCCCCGGTCTTTTGCTATAACAAACATTGTTGCGCTAAATGTCCTGGTACAAGCATTTCTGTGAATATGTGTGAGCATATCTGTAGGCTATATTCCTAAAAGTGGAATTATTGGGTCAAGGATTGTAGGTCTTTCTCATTTTTTTTTACTTATTAATTAAAAAATTTAACAACAAACAAAAATATTAACATATCATTCCATTCTACATATATAATCAGTAATTCTTAATATCATCACATAGTTGCATATTCATCATTTCTTAGAACATTTGCATTGATTTAGAAAAAGAAATAAAAAGACAACAGAAAAAGAAATAAAACGATAACAGAAAAAAAAAGATTATACATACCATACCACTTACCCCTTGCTTTCATTTATCACTAGCATTTCAAACTAAATTTATTTTAACATTTCTGACGTTGGCTCTTGATACTCTCCCCTTCGCTCACTTTGCTCCATCAGTCCGAACTTCTTCTAATTCCTTTAACAAATCAAGGTGTTTCTGACCTTGGGGTCTTTGCCTGAAATGCCCACCTCCCCATCCTTTACAGAAGCAGCCGCTTCTCATCTGCCAGGTGTCGACTGAAACATCACCTCCTCAGAAACGTATTGAAAGCGACCTCCCTCAACATGTCTGCATGGCGGTGCTCCAAAACACCTCCCCCAGTCACATCTTTGTGCTGCTCTGTTCTTAAATCTGCCTCCCTAGGATGTGAGGCAGGGGCCACACGGGTCCTGTTCATGGCATCCCTAGCAAAGCACAGTTCCAGTTCCAGGTAGCAGATGGCCAGTAAATATTTGTTGAGTGAATGGAGTCTCCACAACAGATAAAGGCACTGAATAGGATATGGGGATATATATGGTCTTTGACCTCAGGAAAAATGCCATCCAGAGAAAAGAAGGGACCTAATCCGAGCCACAAAGTGGATTTTGTGAGGTATCACTCCCCCACCCCAAGACCAAGGCACTCCTTCCCAACTGACCTAAGGTGGCCACAGACAGCTCAGAGCTGAGTCTCTCTCCAGGAACTGCTCTCAACCAGCAGCTGCCTTGCCCAGTGTGGCCCGGGCCCCAGGGGCATCTCATAGCCGATGACTGGCCAACGCAGGGGACACAGCCCCACGGCATCAGCCGCGGCACGGTCCACCTTCTCCTTCTGTCTCCTCACTCCTTACAGGTGTGCTCCCAAGGGCACACACTAGTGAGCTTCCTTCACAGACCTCTGTCTCAGAGTCTGTTACCAGGGAAGCCTGACTCAGGACAGTGATGCCCCGGAGACAGGAAGTGGCAAACTTCCCTGTGGATGAAAGTGAGTAAAATGATCTCATCAAGCATTGAGCAGCTACTGAATATCAGGTCAAGCCCTGTCCTCAAAGAGTCTCCAGTGTGAGTAAATGCATCCATGTATTTTACCGCCCCAAGGAAATTTTCTGAATGCTTATCCCCACTTCCTGCAGGAGAAAGAGGCCAGGTGCTCTCTTGAGCCCCTGGGTTCTGTTTCACTCACAGGCCCCTGAAGCTGGGGGCCGGCTGCTGTACAAACATTGGAGAATGGCATGCTTGTGAATCCCAACTGGCACGTTCTTGCTAATGCATATATATTCAGCTCCGGCCATTTCACAAGCTTTATCTTATTTAATGTTTCTCTAGTCCTGCCCTACTTTGCAAATGAGGAAACTGAGCCAGAGAGGGGTTAAAGAGCTTTCCCCAGATCAAGTAGCCTGTCACTCTCGAGCCGAGATTCCATGCCAGGCAACCAGACCCCACGGCCCCACTCAGTCCCCACTGCCCAGGACCTTTCCTCGGCACTCAGCAGACCCCAGGGTTCTCACCATATCTCTTTGGAGCTGGAAATGTCAGAATGTGCCTTTGACTTGCCTCATTTTCCTCTTTAAAGAAAACCATGTGTTTGCTCTCTTATGCCAAAGTTACAACAGACCTGAAGTTTCGCCAGTGTGGACTTTAAAGTCAGGCAAAGGGGTTAAAATCCTTTCCTCTGATCCTTGTTTGTGTTTCCAGAGCACAAGAAGGAGGTTTCTATAAAATACATAAATAAATAAAAGAGTTGTCGGGATCTACCTACAGGAAGGCGGGGAGTCTGGCTGTGGTGTCTGGGGGCCCCTGCGGCTCTCAGAGCTGTGCGGCTCAGAGGCCCCCACCCGGGGTCCAGAGACCTGCACTCCCCTCACCCCAGAAGCTGAGTAGCTGCCTTCTTGCTCTGCTTTGTGCTGAAACCTGAGCCCAGCTTGTGGGCACCCTGGTAGTGACGGATCTCGGATCTCGTCGCGCTCTGCCCTGTGCAGGACTCCCAGACCCCTGGGGAGGGGGGGGGTCCCGTGAGACTCCCCTCAACCCTCTGCCATGTGCGGTGAGTGCTCAGCCAGCTTCGGCAAGGACCATCCCAGGCGGGCAGGGACCATGCCCTGTTGTGTCACACCCACGTGCGCACACACTACATACGTGTACACACACACGTGTCCCCACGCATGCACAACACACACTCATACACAAACACCCACACTGCACAGCTTAACCAAAACCACGCCTCAGCCCTCCAGGAGGTTGGCAGGGGGTTAAACCCTCCATCCCCACCTCCCCGCGCCCCTGGGATCGGGGAAGCAGCCGCCGCACTCACCCTTCTCCCGTCGCGGGGAGATGCTCTTCTGCAAACTCATGAGGATGCGGACGGTCCTGAAAAGTCCCTCCAAACCAGGGTCAAGTCGTCCTGGGGGACTGAAGGACAGCTCCGACGGCTGAAAGTATTTGAATATGAGTTAAAACTACAAAGTAACTCCTCGTTAGAACTGTTTTTCCTCAGCAGGGAGGGGAAAAAAATCCCTTTCCTTTCTGCCAGCAACTCTTTAACGTTTCAGCACAGTCCCTTCCAACTAACTCCTGCCCTCCTTGCAAAGCAAACGTGTATAAAGGCAATGTTATTTCATGAATCAAGCCCTCAGATCATAACCCTTTTCCTGTACCACAAACAGAAATGTAAAACCTCAAACTTTCCTTTGGACGCAGAGTCTGTTGTGAGAGGGCAGAATGCAGCTCTTTCTGAGGACTAATGTATGGAAAATGTGCTGAACTGTTTAGGTCATCTCAGACACTACAATCTCGCCGCCCCCCCCCCCCTTCTTTTTTTAGTTCTGGCGTGTTTGTGTAATTGCACGGGACAAACAAAACACCTAAAATCCGTGCCCAAAGTTGAAGTGATTCATTTTCTCCTTCGACACACCACACTCAGACACAGCGCCTGTTTAATCCAAGTGAAAACGCCTTTCATTAAATCTGCAGAGGGCTTGGGCAGGGCAGCTCATGCTGAATGCAGGCTGTGTCCGGGGAAGGTGGAGGCTGACCTTCACCAAGACAAACAGAAGGCACTCTGACTCCCACCCAAGTGGGACAAGGAGGGATAAGAGGAAAGGGGATACTAGCCCTTGTCACTGTGCTATGAAATGTCTCAGCCCTCTTGACCCAATTCCCCCTGCCTGCCTTCATACCAGGAGGCTTTGTTTATGGTCTTGGATGAGACGTACTGTTATTTTAATTGACCAGCTTGAATGCTAGATAAAACAGACCTCCCCCTACACTCTCAGATCCCCAGGGGAGACCCCAGAAGAATACCCAAGAGGTGGGGAGACAGTCACAGCAGAAAGCAGGTGGAGAGGAACACCCAGGTATGTAAGAGCATGACGGTTTCCTGCACACAGCAAAATGAGACTGGACAGAAGATAAAGCCTGCATACCAGGGAAGCAAGCGAGACAGAGGCTGGTCAGTTCCTGAGTTCCGGTCACCTGCCACCTCCCCAGGCTTCCCAGGATGGACTCTGGCCAGGGCTGCCTCTGACGCCTTGGCGGATCACACTTCCACCTCTCAGTGCTTCGGGGAGCGGCCTGCTCCAGATTCACAACCACTCCTCTCGATGCACCTCCATGTCCCCGTGAGCCCCCCAAACTCCCCCAACCACCACCACCAAATGCACCCCTTAGATAACTGTTTCTCAAGGCAGAGATGCGGGTTGCCAAAAAAACCCCATCAGCAGCACCTGAAGTCCACGCGGCTCCCCAGACTCAGGTGAAGCCGGCTGGGTTCCCTGCTGCCAGCCTCACCTGGCTCCCATTAAATAATTAACTGGCCAGGCCCCGAGGCCGTAGGATGCCGCAGCTGCACCGTGAGGGGCGGAAACTGGTCTTCCAGGTTCCCGGTGCCCACCTGCAGCCACTGCAGCCGTGGGCTAAATAAACTAGGGGACAATGAACGGAAACCCAAATGATGTGATCAAGTAATAGTCATTATCTTAGAAAGATGCCTGCATTATATGAACAAGTGAATAAATCAGTTTACAAAAACAGGGTGTATAGTATAATCCACAAATATGAAACATGACCAGATTTGGAGCTGTAAAATTGAGTTGTTTTATTTTCCATAAGCTTCCCCATGTCCATTTGGGCTTTCCAATATCCAGTATGTTACCCCCTCAATAGCGATAGCTTTCAATTCACACCATCTGTAGGGATAATGAGGGAAAAAAGTGATTAAAGATTTAGAGTCAAATGACTGGCCTTGTAACACCTAAGTACATATTGTTCTATCAGTAGCAAAGACTAGGATATTGAAAGCCATGGCTTTTATCACATGAATTTATCTTTGAGAATGGGATTATGATTTGGTGAGATAGACAGAATAATAGCATCCCAAAGATGGCCACACCCTAATCCCTGGAATCTGAAATTATGCTGTTATATGGCAGGAGGGAATTAAGGTTGCTAACGATCTGACAAAACAAAGAGATTTTCCTGGACTTCTCAAGTGGGTCCAATATAAGGACAAGAGTCTTTTAACATGGAAGACAGGAACTGAAGTGGAGGTCAGATTCAGAGAGAGATTTAGAAAGGCTACACAGCTGGAGGAAGGTGCCACAAGCCAAGGAATGCAGGTGGCCTCCAGAAGCTGGAGGATGCAAGGAAATGGACTCCTCCTAGGGCCTCCAAGAGGGACCAGCCCTGCTGACACCTTGATTTTAGCCCAGTAAAATCCACTTCAGACGTATGCCCTCCAGAACTGAAAGACATTAAACTTGTGCTGTTGTAAGCCACTATGCTTATTGTAATCTGTTATAGCAGTAATAGGAAACTAATACATTTGGGCTTGCTCTTCATTTGATTTGATTTATTCTTTATTTGCCTTTTATTTTATTTGTTTCTTTGATGCCATAAGCTTCACTTTGACTATGAGAAGCAGAGCCTAGAGGATTCAGAACCCAAAATATACACCATCAACCACAGATCTGATAAGAGCATGTGATGAAGGAAAAGCAGCTTTTTTCCTACCCAAAAGGAAGTAAAGGCCCGCCCCACCAGAGAGGAGATGGGGTTCAAAGGCCGCAGCTGGGAGCTGAGGGGTCCCCCGCTCTGCCCCTTCCTGAAGCTGGCACCAGGAGACGGGGCACTCACCCCAGGGATGGGAGACCACGCAGACCTACGTCCCACTTCCTGGCCTTTGGGAGGAAAGAGCCTCATTGGGTATCGTGGGCTTACCGGGAGGGGCCGTGTACACCTAAGATATTTAACAAAGGTCCTGGGACATTTCCTGAGCCGTCTTGGGCTAGAGGATTTAGCCCAAGACAGCTGAGCAGTCCCTGTGCAGCTGAGCAGTCCCTGTACCTTGGAGACAAACCCAGGAATGGCTCAGTGTTCTCACTGACCCTGGGAGCTCGTGCCAGTTGGAGGTGGGGAAAGCAGTGACCCATGTGGGTACAGAGAACCAGATGCTGCAGCAGCTACGGACAGAGCCCCCCAGACAAGGGGAGGTGACGGGGCGCGTCGCGGTGAACGGCACCAGAGGTGGCCGTGGCCAAGGCTGCCCACCCCAGCATGGTACTGAGTAGTGCCCCCCAAGCCTGAGCAGGAGCCCAGAGCCCACCCCAGCACGGTACTGAGTAGTGCCCCCCAAGCCCGAGCAGGAGCCCAGAGCCCACCCCAGCACGGTACTGAGTAGTGCCCCCCAAGCCCGAGCAGGAGCCCAGAGCCCACCCCAGCAGCAGGCCACGCCGGGCAGTCCCAAGTGGACTGAGCAGTCATGCAGGGGAGACTGAGTTTTTCATCAGAAGTAATTAAATTTACTTAGCATTGGAAAAATTATTTGTTCATCCTCCGTGGAAACAGGAGCTTAAGAGCTAAGTTCTGTTACAGAGAAATAAGGAAGATCTTGGGTTTGTACATCTGATTTTTTCGGTAAGTAACATGCCAGGGAGGCTATCTTTGGCTAGTGAAAGTATGAGCACTTTTTATTTTCGTATTTCTTCTTCCCTGTTTTTCCTAAGTATTCCCAGAAAGAACAGGTTTGTTTTCTTATCAAAAAGGAAGAAACACACACACACACACACACACACACACACACACCATATATATACAGCAGAAGCCCCACTTCTCGGGGGGCCAGGCCTGCACCCAGGCCCACACCTGTGCTGCGTCCTTGCTGAGTTCACTTATTTACCTTGTGTCACTCACTTATGCTAAGTGCCTAGGATGGAGCCTGGCGTAGAGAGGATGCTCAAGAAGTAGCAGTTGAACGCTTCCCTCAACCACTGAGCACACCTCTGACACACCCTCGGTGCCAGCTCTCAGCACTCTTACTGCCAGTTTCATCCTATCTGAGTTCCCAGGGGCCCTGGTGGGAACTTCCCTGCACGGGAATCCCCAGCCAGAGGCCAGGCCTTCGTGCTCACTGTTCCGGGTTTGAGGCGGTGGTGACACTAAGCTGGAACTGAGGCATGCTGGCCTGAACGCCCCACCTAGAAGTGGCTGAGATGAAAGACTCTTGGCACTGAATTTCTGGCCACCAGCGGCTCAAGGCAGAAGGTCCCAAATCACCACCAAGCCTCCTTGCGCATCTCCTCTCCCTCAGAACGGCCCCCAGCCCGAGATGCGTGGGGAGGGTGTTAAACGGCCCAATCTCAATGATAGCCTCAGGAAGAGCTGGACTAGGACCGGGGGCATCTTCTCACTATTTTCTCCGTCCTTCTACCTGGCCCATTTCCCTACACAAAACTTCACCTGTGGTCTCAGGGCCTATGACAAAGCCCGGGAGGCTGAGTTTGTTACTGAACTGCTCGGGGACACTGGGCCTCCGCCCCCCACCCTCCGAGGCTCCCTCCTCCTCCTGGCCTCTGGTTATGCTCCCACCAGCACCCGCTGGCCCTCCAAGGATGGTGAACTTGTTAGAGCCCTCTCACCTGCTCAGCAGGCCCCCCGACTAGGCTTACTGCAGACGGGTGGGTCCTCTTCTTTGGCTAGTCTTCATGCACAATGCAACAGATATCTGCAATTGCAAGCTGGGTCTTGGCCAGCCCTGAGCCAATTCTGGCCAAGATGCCAGGATACTGGGAGCTCAGAAGACCTGGCTGGTGAGGCCCACAAAGACACTCATTGCTGCAGGCACAGGATTCCCTGCCTCGGTCAGCCCTGAGTTCCCTCAGTTCCTGTGTCATAGCCTGGTCTGCTAAGCTTACCTCCTGCTTCCATTGATTGACCTGGCCATTCCCTGCAGGCCTAGAGCCTGCCCCATCCCCTTCTTGGACTGTATAGCCCAGCTACTTTAGTGACTTCTAAGAACCTGATGCCTTCTTCCAATGCCACAAGCTACTTCCCCAACCAGCACAGGCTGCTTCCACAGTAGACATTCCAAATTAAGTCAAGCTCCACCCCACCATTAGAAAATGGATTCACGGTCTTCCCTAGAGACCAGGCCCACAGCAGCCCCAGGACCAGTTCCCAGCAGACCACTTCTTTCCTCCTTCATTGCCTGGGTCTCTGAGTTCCCAGCTAATCCTGACAAGTCTCATTAAAGAAAAAGCCAAGCCACTGCCTGCCAGCATCATTCCAAAGTTACACACCTCCAAGACTTAGTTCCTTCATTCTCCATCATACCCTGTGCAGCAAGTGACAAATGGCCTGCAGTATTCCACAGGCTCTAATCAGGAGAGGTCAGCATAGTCTCTTCGACCTATAGCCACTTCCCACACATTCTCATAGATCGAGCTGCCACTTACAATGACCTATGACAGCCCGCATAGCAGTGGCACCAAGGGAGTGGGCAGTGGCTCAGTAAAAGCCGGTAAAGTATTTTTCAGTTTGGTGTATAACCATTAATCCAGGCACCTTCATCCCCGTGGATGGGAAACGCACGTAAAAATAAATTTTCTCGCTCAGCCAACTCATTAGTTATAGAACGTTCACTGCCTCCATCACTTATTTATTTATTTATTTATTTATTTATTTTACATGGGCAGGCACCGGGAATCGAAACCCGGTCCTCTGGCGTAGCCGGCAAGCGTTCTTGCCTGCTGAGCCACCATGGCCCGCCCATCATCATCATTTATTTTTGCAAGCAGAAAATTATAGAGATAGTCTAAATTATAGCATTTAAGATATTATATGATTTTTTAAATCAAGGACAAATTGAGCCTCATTCAACATTCAAAGAAGGCAAAAGCACAGACTAGGAGATTTGGTGATCCTAAATCTCAGGGAAAATTCCTGAAATTACATCAGGTCATCTGGGATCGCTCTGGAAAACCCAAAACCTGCTTAAATAGTAATAACCTAACAATGACGTCAATGACTCCTACACCTCCTCATAGTTCAAAAAGAACTGCCCTATCACATAGGTCATCTTTAAATTCTCATAGTGGCCCCATTTTACAGATGTGGAAAGGAGGTTCAGAGAGGGTGAGGGATATCCTTGGGGCCACAGAACTAAGAGATGATGGAGGTAGGACTCAAAGCCAGTATTCTTATGTAAAGGCCAGAAAAGCCTCTATTACAGTTTCTGAGCCAAAGACCTGAAAAGCCGCATGAGCGGAAAGAACCTACCCACAAGCCGCAGAAGGGAAGGTGATGAGCCCTGGTAACCACTCCCAGCCCTGGGTGAGCACTGTCCTGCAACCGTCCAAGTTGGAGCCAGAGGGGCATGGAGTGAGCTATCCACATGACGTGCAAGCTTTCAGGAGGACCAGATGCATTTTCCAAACATCTTACATGACGCTCCAATAGATAAATAAGTGTGAAGATGTTCTGGCTGAGGGCAAGGTGATGAGTCTGCTGCCCTGCCTCCTACCCCATGCCCTCTTTACCACGCCTCAGCAGCCCCCTAGATCTCTGCTGAACCCAGGTGGAAAACCCAGGTCCCAAATTAGTCCTCTCATTATACACACGGAGATGCTGAGCCTAGAAGGGAAAAGGACTTGCTCAAGGACTGAGAGTCACACACACATGAGTCCTAAAGGCCATCGATGCCAACCACTTTTCTGCCACTAGAATTCTTCCCAAATGCCCCTGCCAGGGGACTGACAAGGGGAGAACTCACTACGTTGTCCTGTTGTGACCAGTTCACTGCAAACTAGAACTAGAAGCCTTAAGCTGCTCTGGTCAGAGCCTCCTTTGTCCCCATGGGTTCCTCAAGCAGGGAAATGTTCCAGCAAATTCCAGAGATGGCTAGACCTTGCTCTGTCAATCTTCCAAGCACTTTGTACTTTTGAAAGCATTTTCACAAATACTTTATCTCATCCTCTATTTTAAACTTATCATAAAATATATTCTGGGGACCCAAAGGCATAGGGACTCATTTTATTCTGGAAGCCTTTTATTGTTCTTTTTATTAGAGAACTTTGTAAAGTCAAAGGAAAATCATGCATAAAATACAGGATTCCCATATATCATCCTATTATTAACACCCTGCATTAGTGTGATACACTTGTTACAACTGATGAGAAAACATTTTTATAATTGTACCATTAACTACAGTCCATGATGTACATTAGCATTCACTGTTTGTATTGTATAATCCTGTTTTTTTAAAAAAACTATTCTAGTAACATATATAACCTAAAATGTCCCCTTTTAACCACATTCATATATATAAATCAGTGCTGTCAATTACATACACAATGTCGTGCTATCATTACCACCAACCATTACCAAAACCTTTTCATCGCCCCAAATACCTTCTACTGTTTTAACACAAAACACATCTATCTCTCCATCTTTATAAATAGATAAACACACAAATATAAACACATGCACACATGCATATGTATGCAGGTGTGTATACAGTATATACATATTTATCATTATTTACCCATGACCAACTCACAACATGCTACAAATACCAAGTTGACTACATAGTAGTCCCCAGAAACAAGCCAGAAAAAGCAAGAATAGATGCCATAGAGAAACTCACAATTGTTATCTGGCATCAAGAAATCAATTCAATGCACCAAGGATCCTGGACGCCTGTACTGTGCCAGGCCCCATGCTGTTGGGTACCAGTAACTCTTGTCCCTGCCCTCCAGCAATGCCCTCTTCTGTTCTCATACGCCTGGACCCAAGTCATCTTTTGGTAGAGCAGAAACCTTACAGCAGGTGCCAGCTTTCATGAGGCTGCTTCAAAGCCAGCCCTGTGTTTACCCCTGCTCCTAGGCACTCCTCGTGATTTCCACCCCCACCCCCCGTGGCTCTTGCCTTGCTCCGTATCTCCACGTTTTTCCCTACTCAAGACTGACCACTGAGAAATGGAATCCCAGACTCCAGGTCCTCTGGCTTCCCTCCCTGAACTACAGCTTGTCTTCTGTCTCAGGTACAAAGCCTGCTTACTCGGCTCCAAGAGCATACTGCTTCAATCCAAGCTCCCAGCTGCCTGATCAAGTTCCACAGGGTAACGTGGACAGGGGGAGATGGAGATATCACCTACAAGGATTGTAAAGAACCACAGTGATGAGGACAACGGGATGATGGTGCTGGTGGTGATGAGAATAATGGTGAAGGTGATGGGGGTGATGATGACGATGGGATGATGGTGTAGGTGGTGATGAGAATAATGGTGAAGGTGATGGGGGTGATGATGATGATGGGGTGTGTTCTAGTTTGCTAGCTGCCGGAATGCAACACACCAGAGATGGATTGGCTTTTAATAAAAGGGGATTTATTTTGTTGGTTCTTCAGAGGAAAGACAGCTAACTTTCCACTGAGGCTCTTTCTTACGTGGAAGGCACAGGATGGTCTCTGCTGGTCTTCTCTCCAGGCCCTTGGGTTCCAACAACTTTCCCCGGGGTGACTTCTTTCTCCATCTCCAAAG